>JAGHKM010000044.1:0-78211 GCA_019097785.1 Fraxinus excelsior
TACAACACTTGACTGAGAGGTATCGGGGACAAGGGGTACAATACCTTGATTCATAGGAAAAGTCTGAATACTACCTAAGGAGGTGTTCTCACTATCATCCAAGTCATCGGATTCTTCAAGTTTAGGTACATAGACTTGATCGTCTAACCGTTCATCTATTATATTCTTTTGTTCTTCAATGACTAAGGTTCGGCTAGGACATTTGGAAGAGATGTGGCCAAAGTCCTTACAGTTGAAGCACTACAAGTGAGAAGAAGTCCTTGGAATTTCAGAAATTGTACCCTTATTTTTGAACACAGGAGGAACATTTGACGGGGAAGGTCTCCTAATAGACTTAAGAGGAAGTGGCGTTGAGGATATTGGTGTATAGTTGTCACCACGCGTTTTATATGGAGTACCAATAATCAACTCAAAATCTCGAGCTAAAGAGTAAGCTTGATCAAGAGTAGTGACACCCCTAAGGAAAAGCTCACGCCTAAGATCATCTCTTAAACCTTGACTAAACCTACTCAAAGTCAGGGCCTCATCCTCAATGACATGACATCTCATTCGAAATTCCTCAAATTCAGCAATATACTCAGTCACTAACCGATTCCCTTGTTTAAGGGCAGTCCATTGAGTAAAAATCTCAAAATCTAAGCAACCATCAAAAGTAGGAGCATCTACTTTATTGTTTTTAAAGAAACGCTCCTTATGACGTGGAAGAGAATGAGTATTGTGACGGTCATAACCTCGTTCTTGCTTACGAACCCAATCCCCATCCCTATGGTTGTGGCATTTCCGTTTACTGCTGTTGGCGACTGTGGGGTCTATTTGTAGGTCTGTTGAAAACGGTATGTGCAGGTGGGGTTGATGTTGGGGACTGTGGTTCATATTGGGGCACTGGGTCTGGGTGAGAAAATAAACCGAGCAGGAGATGGGTAACTATGTGGATGATTGTGTGGTGGCGTGATGCAGCGGCAGGGTAATCATATGCAGTGGATTGATTGTGTGTGTGGAATGGATGAAGAAATATTACGTGCGTGAGGTGGTGGTTGGCGGTTGAAATTTAGGAAAAAAACTGATTGTGGTTGAGCAGTGTTTGAGATAATGATGATGGAAACCAGGTTTGGCTCTAATACCAATTTGATGCAGGACAATAATACATTAATTATCAAACTAAAATAACAATAGAAGAGAAGAAACAAGAATGAAGCAGAGGAGAAAGAAGCAGGGGAGGGGAAAGAAACCGTGAGAAGAAGAGGGGAAGAAAGAGAAGAGAAAACGGGCTGCAAGCCAATCATTCAATTCATCATATTCATCAACTGTCTAATAACAATGAAAAAATCATATAAATAGTAAAAATAGTAAAAATCTAACGGATTTGGGTCAACCCACTACTACAAGCCCAATACTAATAATAATAGAACGTAAATAATAAAAATTCTATAAAAATAATGTCTGCATCAAATAGTTTTTTACCATTGAAGCATGGTTGGTGAACAAGTGAGTTTTTGCTTTGGATACACCCAAACATGCTAAGAAACTGTGTATTGCAAGGATAAATAGTAAAGTGCATAATAAAAATAATTAAACAACTAACGAAATGATCAAAACTGACCCCATATTCCCCAAATACATGAAATGAAACCCATAACTTGCTAAAGCAAAGGGTTAGAGAGCCACTGAGTCGAACAATATTGTTCGAACAATCTAAAAGTTCTGTAACCATAAAACTGCATCCTGCCTCCTTTTATCTTTGATAGCTGTATACACTAACCTTGAAGGTAGACAAATATTATCTTCGTTATAAGATCATTTCTAAGCTCGAAGACATGCTGCACGACATAGTTCCAAAAAGGAAAACCTTAAACTAATAAGTTCATAAGTAAAGAACAATTTCCATGAAAGTAAAATCAAAACATAAAGTGCATGTTTTGGTAGGTAGTATTGGACAAAACTGGACAGTGTAATGAAGAAGATTCTTGTTCTTTCTTAGTACTATTGTCATTGCTATTGAATCCACTGTCCTACCAAACATGCTCAAAATCACGACGAGACAAAATTTCAATCATTAATACACGTAACGATCGTTTGATAGGAAATTTGACACAACATCAATACGATTTAGAAGCGTATCTCTCTGGTTACCGACAATGCTATTGATGCATTCATTCAATGATCTGCATCCAACTTCATGTCTAGCCAGGGGTTAGGAAATAATGTATTGCACATTCATAGAGTATATGAGATCAAGCATGTCATGATAAGGACTATGTCATATAGTGTGTAAATATATGTAATAATTTCTAATAACGTGACATGTTTGATGGTATCAAAGTTGTAGTATTTGATACACAAGCACACACTTTTAATAATCAAATCCTTCATGCCAAACATGCTACTATTTTGCCAAAAGAAAAAAAATAAACAGCACAAGAATATGTGCAATCAATAATATGTAGAAAGATAATGACCTCATTCGACTTTCTATGCAAAAGATTGAGGCATTGTAGGATAACGTGCCTCGTAAAGTCGTGAGTCATTATCTGATAAAACCTAGAGGATAGATTCTGTTCATCTTAAAGGGGTGGATGTGAGATGAGAGGTATAGGGTTCAATTCCATGTACTTTCAGTTTTTTTTGTTTATTTCTTAGTACAATAAATAATAACTAAATAATTATATATTATTAGTTTTCGTTTTTGAAATAATTTATTTAAAAAACTTATTAACTCAAATTATTACTTTATGATATATATACTTTTATTGTTAGGTTTTATTAATTTATTTTATAAAATTCAAATTTGGACAATTTAAGTGCCGCTCTTTATTCTTTTAAGAGTTCGAAAAACACTTTTTCTTTTAGAGTAAAAAATAGTTCTAATTTTAAAAATCATTGTTTTCAAAATTTTGCATAACCTTCGCCTAAACTCGGAGCTTGTCTTTACTATTTAATCATGTTTTACGTATAAATTATTTCGTTTAAGTTCGTAAAAAAACTTGAAACTTGATCATACACATATGATTGAAAAATATACTTTTTTACTTATCATTAAAGGTTTTATTGGATTATAGTTTTTAAATGTATATGACTTTTAAGTTTTATCATATTTATATATTGATTGAATTTTTTTTAATATTATTTAATTAAATAATAATAAACAATCTTATTATTGCGGTTGTCAACGACCGCCTTATCTGCCTTAATATCTTGGATCCGCCACTGTAGAGAGATGTGAGTCCAAAAATCAGAAAATGGTTCTAGAATCGTAAAGCAATGATGTGCTTTCAATTTGATGAATGTGGTGAGAGTAAATGAGATATTGGAGCTGACGTAATGTTAAGGGTTGAATTAGCTATCAGAGGAGGCAAGGTCACCTTAGGCATTGTGGGTACTGTTGGATTTGGCTAAGATGGGTATCGAGACCTTTGAATTGGTGACAAGGTCGGTTTGGAAGAGCTGAGACAATAGGTAGCACAAGCACAAGCACACGAGTTAATTACGTAACTGCAAAACCTTTTAATCAAGTATTGAAGGTTGTCAAAACCCATTACAATAACATAAGTAAAGTAAAAAATAACATGTGGTGCATCTTGTAAAAGATTTTTTTTTGTCGCTTATAAGGATGATAATAAAACTCGCTCAACCCGATACCCGTGGAGCCCCGCCCCGAATGGGGTGGGGATTACCCGCCTAACCGGGTACATGGGGAGAGGGTCATTACCCCGAAGCGGGTACGGGAAACATAGCCCCCGCTCTGCTACCTATCCCATTTAAAATTAATTTCAAATTTAAATTTTTTATCGAACAAAAATAATAAATTTATCATCATTTTTAAAGAGAACATAAGTTGCTTTTAACAAATTAGTAAAAAAAAGTAATAATATTTACTAACTAAAGACATAAAAAAATAAAAGCAAAAATAAAAATAAATGGGGTGAGGGACTTGCCCCGCCCCGATTCTGCCCCTTCCCGCTTCAACCGGGTATGAGTATGTGGTAAGGTAATAAAAATATCCGACGGGACGGAAGTGGAATTGACCGACCCGTCCCATACCTGCCCCATTGTCATCTCTAGTCGCCTATGTGTCAATAATTTGTGACATTTGATTGGCATTCAGTAAATCATGATTAAAAAGAGGATCAAAAACTAGTTAAACATGAACTACTTGATAAGTAGCAAACTTTCATGAAACAAACATGGCAATTTCAGTAAAAAAAAATTAAAATGTAATGGTTAATTCTCACAATTATGTTAAATATGAAAACTAGTGGAAGAGATAATAAGAAATGGATTTTATATTTAACCAAAGAGAAAGGGATAAAATGGAAACTTATGCTAATATGAGAGATTTCTGAAATATATAAAACTAGATATGACGTCTCTGAATTTATTCCAGAAATAATATTAATTTAATTACTTCGATTACTTAATTTATACTTACAAATTTGTAAGACACTTATAATTAGTTTTTTTTTTTTTGTGATAGAAAATTTACTTCATTGAAATAGAGGCAAAAACCTCAAACCCGATTACAAAAATGTTTGTTATGGTAAACAACATTTACAATGAAACCAGGACGGTTATGCCACCATATTTGGACATCTCTAATATTCCATGCATGCCTAGCGAGTCTATGAGCCGCACCAATCGTAAGCCTACTGCGGTGTTCCAGAATGCATGTAGGAAAGGAGCTCATGAGGCACTTGGCTTCGATAATAATGTTTCTGTACCTGGCATTTGACTCATCCGCTGTATTAACCTCTTCGACTAGCACCAGACAGTCGCTATTGATGATTAAATTCTGTATACCGAGGTTAGAGATGAACTGTAGGCCTCTCAACAGCTCCATTGCTTCTACATCTTCGACTTCAAAAGCTTCGTTTTCTTCTTTACTTAAAGCCATAACTACATCCCCATCAGCATTCCTGAGTATAGCACCCGAACCGGATTTTTTATAATAAAAAAAGATAGCCCCATCAATGTTAAGCTTGAAAAAATTTGGAGGAGGAGATTTCCAGAGATGGTTTTTTTTGCACAGCTTTCTTTGGTATAAGAGAACCATAGCCTTTTTGAGCGAGAGAAAAGGAGATCACATGGCCAAGATGGACTCTCATATTCTCATATAGCATTTTATTCCGCTTGTACCACACACCCCATGCCATAAGAATAAACTCTATAAATTCCTCAGTGCTCCCCTTGGAATGTATCTCCTTAACTGTTTGCATGACGGATCGAGGTGGCTGGTAGTGTTGAAATCTTTTAATCCAGTATGTTTGAATTTCTGGACAGGTAAATAATGCATGAATTAAGTCTTCATTTTCCTGCTTACAGAAACTGCATATTGGGTCAAGGTAAACCTTTTTTTTCTAATAGCTTCAATTTTGAAGGAAAAGCCTTCTTACAAGCCCTCCACGCAAATACTCTCACCTTATTTAGGATTTTTAACTTCCAAATATCATCCCAGAGCTTCCTTGAATCAGTTACATATGAGGATTCACCTCGGTTTGTAGTTTCCATGTTCATAAAAATTTTGTAAGCTGATTTAACTGTAAACACCCCGTTTCTCTCATGTTCCCAGATCCACTTATCTGCATCACCCGAAGCTGATGGATGAGTCTTTAATATTGTTGCCGCCACATTTGGATTGAAGAGAGATCTAACAAGAGGGATATTCCACCATTTAGTGGTCTGATCAATTAGAGAATCCACTGTAGCATTCATAATATCGAGTTCGCCCATAAAATTCATCATAGAGGTAGGTTCCTGCAGAATTCCAAGCCCCGGAACCCAGGCATCTCTGAAAATATGAATAGAAGACCCATTCTCCATACTCCATCTCCCCCATTTTGCCATGAGTTTGGAGGCTTCGAAGATACCTCTCCAAGCGAAAGACAGATTACTCCCTAAGGAGGCAGCAAAGATATTTCCATGTGGAAAGTACCTTGCACTATACATCTTAAATAACAGACTGTCTTTATTCTTCAGTAGCCTCCAACTTTGTTTTGCCAACATTGCCATATTAAAATTGCTCAAGTTCTTAAACCCTAAGCCACCAATCGATTTAGCCTTGCACAAACTCCTCCAACTAACCCAATGCACCTTTCTCTCCATCTTTCTTTGCCCCTACCAAAACTTGGCCATCAAACTTTCCATCTCAAGACAAAGTTTAGTAGGAAGTTTAAAACAACTCATAGCGTATGAAGGAATAGCCATTGCCACCGCTTTAAGGAGAACTTCCCTTCCCCTTGTGAGAACATATTGCTTTTCCATCCTTGTAATTTAAGCCAAACCTTCTGTTTAATATCAGCAAAAGAACTGGTTTTGGATTTTCTGACCATAGGGGGTAGTCCAAGGTATTTCTCATACTGCTGGACCTGAGAGACACCCCAAAGATTCATAATGGTTAGCTGATCTGCCGCCTCAACATTTTTTCTAAATACCATAGTAGACTTCTCTTGGTTTATCAGTTGTCCTGAGGCCTCTTCGTACTTTTTGAGTAAGTTTAATATATTTCTGTTAGTCTCCTCATTGGCAGTACAAAAAATCAGGCTATCATCAGCAAATAAAAGGTGATTGAGTGTAGGAGCACATCTACAAACACGAATTCCAGCCACTAATTTCCTTCTTTCTGCTTCCTTTAGCAGACTAATAAGCCCTTCTATGCAGATGAGGAACAAGTACGGGGATATGTGTTAGATCCCATTCTACAATTCAAAGTCAAGATTTTATTTAGTCAAAAGTTTTTTGGTTGAATGGTCTAAGTCAATGTCAATTTGGACTTAATTGGAATAAATTGTATTCTTGGGGCTTATTTTGCAATGGATTAAATATTTGGGGATTTAGATGGATGCAATTTTAAGTTGGGAGTACACTTTTCAAGTTTTAAAATGTAAGGATTTAAGATTGATGAGAATTTTAAACGGAAGACTTACTTATTCATTATTGGTAGTTGAGGGGGGTTTTCTTGCAAATGCCCATTATCTAGATTTTTCCACAACCATTTCCTCATTTCATTACACACTCACACGCACAGAAGCCGGAAGAGAGAATCGAGAGAGAGAGGCAGAATCGAGATGCAAGAGAAAGAAAAGAAAAGAAAAAAAAAAAAAAAAATAGAAGTTCCGACCGACGACGTGGAGGTGGTGAACCACAAGTATTGAGCTTCCTTTCATATCATCATTTTCTTCTAGTATCTCCGGTGGGTAAGTTTTACAGTAATGTAAATTTCTTATTTTGGTTCAATAAGTGGAGATAAGTATAATTTCTTGATGGTTGGTATGATATCTATTTTGAAGTTCTTGATTTATGTGAATTAAATTTATATTAACTTGGGTTTGAGTTTTGTGGGTGAATTATCAAGTAATTGGGTGTAGGAGTGAAGTGAAATAGAGGAACCAATTCAAGTGAGGAATGGTGCCAAGTGATTATGATTTTTGGTATATGTACAGTGGTTGAAATTGTTGATGTGTGATACTGTGTGGTAAAATGATGAAAAGAAAGAGATGAAATAAGGTTGGTATAATTATGTGCATATTAATGATATTAATTGAAATAATGAAGTTAGGATTATAGAGGGACTCTTCAGCAAGTCGTAAATATATCTTTTTGGGAACAGAAAAATGGATTTGAGGATTTTATCCCATTAGTAACTTTGGACTGAAATTGGCAATTCTAGTAATGATTCAGAAATGTTCATTGTTATTTCAGGAAAGGAGATGAATGTCGGACAACCTACCAACTGAATTAATCATCAGGATATTGCTCTGTGAGTGGAAGTTTATTTTCTAGAAATAAATATTTATGTAATTTATATCATATGAGAAAGTTAATTATTCCATATACTTGGTATAATAGCATGATTTTCAGAATCAAACGGACTTTATAGTTAGTTCTTTTAAAGTTAAATGTGGGTTATTGAAATCATTTTCTCTAGCATGTTATATTCAAATTACATATTTTAGTATATTTTAAAGTTATTTTAAAACCACCAGAAAGTACCCAGGTGATTTTACCCCAGTCTGCACTGATGTGAATGTGTTTCCACAGTGTATGACATCAGATGATTATTTTACCCAATCTGCACTGGTGTGAATGTGTTTCCACAGTGTATGATCAGTTATGGTGATTTTACCCGCTCTGCACTATTGTGAATGTGTTTCCATAGTGTATGACCAGATTATAGCTCTGCGCGCGTACGACCAGAAGTACAGAATTAAAGAATTACAGAATTTCAGAATTGAATAGCTTTGCTGTGTATATCGGTACTAGTCGATACATGAGTGAAGTTATTCCTGGTACCTTTTTGGTGTGATTTTTCAGTATTTATACAGCTTAACAGATTTCAAATTATACAATATAGATTATTCAGTTCTCAGAATAAAGATCTAAGCTTATAGTATAATTCAGTTTATTCAGCTATCAGAATAAAGTTTTCAGCTTATAGTATTGAACTGATATCTCAGTATTTCTACAGCTTAAATGATTTCCAATTATAGAATTCAGATCATTCAATTTTCAGTATTAAGTTTTCAACTTATAGTATTGAGGAACAAATGATTTCAGAGATTTTTATATATATACTAGATTGATTACATTCGTTATACTTTAAAGTTATTTATTTAGAATCAAGAATGCAAGATTCTACAATGTAATCATGTTTCAGTTTTTAAGAGTCATCGGATTTCAGATTTTATCGAAGTTTCAAAAGAGTAAAAAATTTCAGAAACTATGCAGAAAAATATTCTCATTTAAAATATTCACTCACTGAGTTACAAGCTCATATTTTGTCAATTCTTTTCTTATCAGATAGTAGTTGAGGTGAACAGCATTGGAGCCTACTGATCCACCGAGTTGAGCCACACTTGTCTATATTTGTATGACTCATTTTGTCAATTTACATAGTACATATTTTCTTTGGGATACATGCATTGGTTGTCAGAAAAGTTAAGTTGTAATTCATGTATTCATGTCATGGGCTCATTGCATATTGAGTATTTTAAGTACATTTGGGACTTTTGTTTGTGAAGTATTTGTGAAAGTCAACTTCCCTGTATTGTATTTTGAACAGTTTGAGTTGTGAGGGGCTGGCGTACCCCGTTTTAAATTATATGTACTGGTTTGAGAATGTTGATTTTATTTCAGGTGCTTTTAGTCCATATTACAGGGGAAATTTTGTCAAATTTTTTTTTTTAAAAGTGGGTCACAGTTAGAACATGACATAGTCGCTTTGGTGGTGGGTCCGGCACTTAGCTGGTATCTATCATCGGCGCACGACACGTGTCAGGTCCATTAGGATGGTTTGGGACGGGTCGTGACAGTTGGTATCAGAGCATGGTCATAATATCAGTTTGCATTACATTTATTTCGATTTCTTTCCCAACATATCATGCATATTTGTTAGTTGGAGTTCATGGCTCACAGTGGTAGGACCGCAGGCTCCTAGATATGTCATCTCAACCTCATGCTGCTTCTGATAGAGAGGATATTAGAGAGAGAATAGAGGCGAGGAATCAGTTCATCGGTCTCGTGAACAGCCATGACATAAAGATGTAGCTCAGGCTGATAATATAACTAATAGGATTGTCACGGCTGTTACTTCTGCTCTACGCAGTTCCGATAAAGATCAGAGTATTGAGTGAGCAACCAAATTAGGAGCTAAGGTATTCACCTGTACGGTTGAACCAGTGGAAGCCGAATCTTGGCTAATAAAGATTGAGAGAGTATTTGATGTTATGGGTTGTCCAAGTGATCGAAAAGTATGTCTTGCTACTTTTCCGTTAGAAGGAGGTGCGTACGATTGGTGGAAATCTACGGAGTATGTTGATCCTTCCGTGATCACTTGGAGTGATTTTAGAAATGATTTTAATGAGTATTACTGCCCTTGTTCCCATAAAAATGATAAACAGAATGAGTTTTTGAGATTAGTGCAAACTTCCTCAGTAGCGGAGTATCGGAAAAGGTTTATAGAATTATCAAAGTATGTCGCTGCCGTTTTAGCTTATGAAGTTGATAAGTGCAGGAGGTTTGAGTATGGGTTGAGAGAAGAAATTCGATCAGTAGTAACAGTCTTGGGGTATGAAATTTTGGGAAACTAGTAAAAGCAACGTTGAGAGTCGAGAAAAGTATTTCAAAACGACAAAGTGGTCAACAACATGAGACCTGGAATTGGTGGTAGTAATCAGCCACGGGCAGCAGTGTCGGTGAATAGGTCACCGTGAAGGAATCACTGAAGAAGTGGATTAGGTGTTTCTACCTCTGGTAGCTTTAAGTCTAAATCTAGTGGAAGTTGGGGTTCCAAATTTAGTCAGAGAACAGTGCATCAAGGAAGTAGTCGTACTCATACCCAGGGTCAGTCCAGAGATCAGTCACACCGAGACATGGTGATAGCTTTAGTGTTTCTAGATTTCTCCAATTCTAGGGGTACTGGAAATTTCATACTGGTGAGTGCCTTAAGGGCGCTGGTGTTTGTTATCACTGTGGTCAGATTGGACATATGAGAAGAGTGTCCAGTCCGCTTTCAACAAGGTGGTACATCACAGGGGATATCTTTACAACCTAGTGTTGGTATTTCTAGACAGAATCAGAACAATGACAAGTTGGCAGGTAAAGCATGTACTACTGTGCTAGTCAGTCGGATGTTGCGGGCAGTAGTGGTAATAGACAGAAATGTCAGGTACGACATCCCAGGACTCTGGGAAGAGTTTTTGCTGTGACTCAACACAATGCTGATGAGTAGCCATACATGGTTATGGGTCGTTATGTATTTTTGGTAGAAATACTCGTTCTTTAATTGAGTCAGGTGCTACACATTCATTTATATCATATGCCTTTACTATTTATGCGGACTATATGTCAGAACCGTTAGACAGTGATTTGGTGGTAGCGATTCTTGTAGGAGACTCACTTCTAGCTTATGGTGTGTACAGAGATTGCATGATTATAGTGAATGATTGAGAGTTGAAAGCTAATTTGATTTTCCTTGATAGTCATGATTTTGATATTATGATGGGTATGGATTTCTTAGTTGCAAATCATGCTTCAGTTGATTTGTTCCGTAAAGAGGTGGTGTTCAAAGCCGGGAGAGTCTGAAATTTTTCTTAGTGGTAAACGGAGAATATTACCTTCATGTGTCATATATGTACTTGATGCTGGGAGATTTCTTAGAAAAGGTTGTCAAGCTTATTTGGCTCATGTGATTGACACCAGTATTACTAAGTTGAAACTTGATGATATACTAGTTGTAAGAGAATTATCTGATGCTTTTCTTGAAGACTTTCCAAGTCTACCTCCAAACAGGGAAATTGAGTTTACCATTGATTTGGTCCCAGGAACTGCCCCTAATTCACAAACACCTTATAGGATTGCTCCGCCGAGCTGAAGAAATTGAAAGTTCAGTTGCAAGATTTAGTGGATAAGGGCTTCATTAAACCCAGTACGTCTCCTTGGGGAGCGTCGATATTATTTGTGAAAAAGGAAAGATGGCACGATGAGATTGTGTATTGACTGCAGACAATTGAATAAAGTGACTATTTGCAATAAGTACCAATTGCTTCGTATAGATCATTTGTTTGACCAACTTCGAGGTGCCACGATATTTTCTAAGGTTGATTTGCGTTCATGGTACCATCAATTCAAAATTTGGAATGTTAATGTACAGAAAACTGCTTGTAGGTCACGATATGACCATTATGAGTTTCTAGTGATGCCATTTAAGTTGGCTAATGCTCCAATAACATTTATGGATCTGAGGAATAAGGTGCTTCACTTATATTTAGACCAATTTAGGATTGTTTTTATTGATGATAAATTGGTTTATTCCTGCAGATGTGATGAGCATGCTAGCACTTGAGGATTGTTTTACAGGTTTTACGAGATAAAAAGTTGTATGCTAAGTTCAGTAAATGTGAATTTTGGCTGGATAAAGTTGTGTTTTTGGGTTATATTATCTCAGCACAAGACATTTATGTAGATCCTTTTAAACTGAGAAGTGTGAGAAGAAAAGAGTAAGGAATAGCATAGTTGGAATTTATGGAGATTAAGAAATTAGAATACGAAATATTAGTGGCATATTGACATGTGAAAAGTCCACATGATAAATATGATGACTATTAATTGTGATATTAAGAAAATTGATACGACTAAATGTTAGGGGGCATATGATATGACCATAGGTATGTGATGAAGTTATATGATTACAGCATGATATGACGAATAGCAAGTAAATGAATGCTATGGTGGGGTTATAGAAAACAACGTGATGATATATTTGGTATATTAAGTAAATTAATTTTGTCAAGTCTATTGTTAGATTATTGTGTTATGTTATATACGATTTGGCAAATGAGGAAAGTGAGTACATGATATATTGGACCTTATCAGTTTACTAAGTGGATTGGCTTAGTTGCATATCAATTAGAGCCGTTAGATGAGCTATCTAGGATCCGTGATGTTTTCATGTTTATATGATTCGCAAGTGCATCGCCAATGTTTTTCATGTGCTAAAGTCTCTACCAATTCAGTTGAAGGAGAACTTGACCTATATGGAAGAGCAAGTGAAAGTTCTTGACATAAAAGTGCATTCAGCGGAACCAGACTATTTCACTTGTTAAGGTAATTTGGATGAATCGGACAGTAGAAGAGGCTACATGGGAAAATGAGGACCAGATGCGTGCACAATACTCATCTATTTACTGATTAGCCAGATGTCCATCGAATTTCGAGGACGAAATTCTTTTAAGGAGGTAAGATTGTTAGATCCCATTCTACAATTCAAAGTCAAGATTTTATTTAGTCAAAAGTTTTATGGTTGAATGGTCTAAGTCAAGGTCAATTTGGACTTAATTGGAATAAATTATATTCTTGGGGCTTATTTTGCAATGGATTAAATATTTGGGGATTTAGATGGATGCAATTTTAAGTTGGGAGTTCACTTTTCAAGTTTTAAAATGTAAGGATTTAAGATTGATGAGAATTTTAAATGGAAGACTTACTTATTCATTATTGGTAGTTGAGGGGGGTTTTCTTGCAAATGCCCATTATCTAGATTTTTCCACAACCATTTCCTCATTTCATTACACACTCACACGCACAGAAGCCGGAAGAGAGAATCGAGAGAGAGAGGCAGAATCGAGATGCAAGAGAAAGAAAAGAAAAGAAAAAAAAAAAAAAAAATAGAAGTTCCGACCGACGACGTGGAGGTGGTGAACCACAAGTATTGAGCTTCCTTTCATATCATCATTTTCTTCTAGTATCTCCGGTGGGTAAGTTTTACAGTAATGTAAATTTCTTATTTTGGTTCAATAAGTGGAGATAAGTATAATTTCTTGATGGTTGGTATGATATCTATTTTGAAGTTCTTGATTTATGTGAATTAAATTTATATTAACTTGGGTTTGAGTTTTGTGGGTGAATTATCAAGTAATTGGGTGTAGGAGTGAAGTGAAATAGAGGAACCAATTCAAGTGAGGAATGGTGCCAAGTGATTATGATTTTGGTATATGTACAGTGGTTGAAATTGTTGATGTGTGATACTGTGTGGTTAAATGATGAAAAGAAAGAGATGAAATAAGGTTGGTATAATTATGTGCATATTAATGATATTAATTGAAATAATGAAGTTAGGATTATAGAGGGACTCTTCAGCAAGTCGTAATTATATCTTTTTGGGAACAGAAAAATGGATTTGAGGATTTTATCCCATTAGTAACTTTGGACTGAAATTGGCAATTCTAGTAATGATTCAGAAATGTTCATTATTATTTCAGGAAAGGAGATGAATGTCGGACAACCTACCAACTGAATTAATCATCAGGATATTGCTCTGTGAGTGGAAGTTTATTTTCCAGAAATAAATATTTATGTAATTTATATCATATGAGAAAGTTAATTATTCCATATACTTGGTATAATAGCATGATTTTCAGAATCAAACTGACTTTATAGTTAGTTCTTTTAAAGTTAAATGTGGGGTATTGAAATCATTTTCTCTAGCATGTTATATTCAAATTACATATTTTAGTATATTTTAAAGTTATTTTAAAACCACCAGAAAGTACCCAGGTGATTTTACCCCAGTCTGCACTGATGTGAATGTGTTTCCACAGTGTATGACATCAGATGGTTATTTTACCCAATCTGCACTAGTGTGAATGTGTTTCCACAGTGTATGATCAGTTATGGTGATTTTACCCGCTCTGCACTATTGCGAATGTGTTTCCATAGTGTATGACCAGATTATAGCTCTGCGCGCGTACGACCAGAAGTACAGAATTAAAGAATTACAGAATTTCAGAATTGAATAGCTTTGCTGTGTATATCGGTACTAGTCGATACATGAGTGAAGTTATTCCTGGTACCTTTTTGGTGTGATTTTTCAGTATTTATACAGCTTAACAGATTTCAAATTATACAATATAGATTATTCAGTTCTCAGAATAAAGATCTAAGCTTATAGTATAATTCAGTTTATTCAGCTATCAGAATAAAGTTTTCAGCTTATAGTATTGAACTGATATCTCAGTATTTCTACAGCTTAAATGATTTCCAATTATAGAATTCAGATCATTCAATTTTCAGTATTAAGTTTTCAACTTATAGTATTGAGGAACAAATGATTTCAGAGATTTTGATATATACGAGATTGATTACATTCGTTATACTTTAAAGTTATTTATTTAGAATCAAGAATGCAAGATTCTACAATGTAATCATGTTTCAGTTTTTAAGAGTCATCGGATTTCAGATTTTATCGAAGTTTCAAAAGAGTAAAAAATTTCAGAAACTATGCAGAAAAATATTCTCATTTAAAATATTCACTCACTGAGTTACAAGCTCATATTTTGTCAATTCTTTTCTTATCAGATAGTAGTTGAGGTGAACAGCATTGGAGCCTACTGATCCACCGAGTTGAGCCACACTTGTCTATAT
This sequence comes from Fraxinus excelsior, assembly GCA_019097785.1. Lineage (NCBI taxonomy): Eukaryota > Viridiplantae > Streptophyta > Magnoliopsida > Lamiales > Oleaceae > Fraxinus > Fraxinus excelsior. Next base: position 14,911 of record JAGHKM010000044.1, read on the forward strand.
TTGTATGACTCATTTTGTCAATTTACATAGTACACATTTCCTTTGGGATACATGCATTGGTTGTCAGAAGAGTTAAGTTGTAATTCATGTATTCATGTCATGGGCTCATTGCATATTGAGTATTTTAAGTACATTTGGGACTTTTGTTTGTGTAGTATTTGTGAAAGTCAACTTCCCTGTATTGTATTTTGAACAGTTTGAGTTGTGAGGGGCTGGAGTACCCCGTTTTAAATTATATGTACTGGTTTGAGAATGTTGATTTTATTTCAGGTGCTTTTAGTCCATATTACAGGGGAAATTTTGTCAAATTTTTTTTTTTAAAAGTGGGTCACAGTTAGAACATGACATAGTCGCTTTGGTGGTGGGTCCGGCACTTAGCTGGTATCTATCATCGGCGCACGACACGTGTCAGGTCCATTAGGATGGTTTGGGACGGGTCGTGACAATATGGGTCACCTTGTCGCAATCCTCTAGAAGGGGTTATATGACGTGTAGGATTTCCATTAATCATAATAGAAAAAGAGGCACTTCTCACACAATACATAACTAGCTGTACAAAATAATCATGGAAGCCCAGCTTTAGCATTATTGATTCGAGAAAGTCCCATTCAACCCTGCATAAGCTTTGCTCATATCAAGCTTTAGGGACATATAGCCCTTTTTACCTTTATTTTTTCTCCTTAGGTAGTGCAAGACTTCATAGGCAACTAGGACATTATCTGTGATCATACGTCCAGGAATAAAAGCTGATTGAGAATCTGAAACTACAGAAGGGAGAATAAGCTTAATCCTATTTGCAACAACTTTAGATATTAGCTTATACATGACATTATACAAGCTAATCGGTCTATAGTCGTTCACTTTTGTAGGATGCTTCTTTTTTGGCACAAGAGTAATAAATGTATGATTAAGCTGTTGAGGAAAAGCACCAGTATTCAAAGCATTAAGGACAGCTGAAATCACCAACTCACCAATGGAAGACCAATAGTGCTGGAAAAATAAAGAGGACATACCATTTGGGCCGGCGCCTTTGAGGGATGCATTTCGTTTAGTGCTTTGATCACCTCCTCTCTTATGTATTGTTGGGTCAGTTCAATGTTCATTTTCTCAGTCACTTTTCTTTCAACTATTTTCAGGATCGTATCCATGTTAGTAGGTCTAGCAGAAGCAAACAGCATTGTAAAATGGTTGAGAATGAGCATCTCACACTGATCGTTTTCGAGCCAGTTATCGTTGTCATATTTTAGCTTTAAGATGGTATTTTTCTTTATTCTCTGAGTAGCTTTTGCATGGAAGAACTTAGTGTTCTGATCTCCGTCTGCTAGCAACTCGCTCTCGACCTTTGCTTCCACATTATTTCCTTTCTATCCAGCCATTTCTGAACCTCAGTAGAAGCCGAATTAATATTATGAATATTTGATGTTGTAGGTTCCCTGTTCTGAATGAGGGCAAGCTTCTGTTTGGCTTCCTTAAGTTTAGAATCAACATTCCTAAACTTCGATTTGTTCCAACGCTGAAGAGAGGAACTGCATGAGTTAATGCATTGCATCACTTCCGGCAGCAAGTACTCTGGCCCGAATTACCCCAGCAGTCTTTTATAATCTCAGCACACTCTTTTTCCCTTATCCACATAGCCTCAAATCGGAATGGTCTTGTCTTATGCCTCCTAGTCGTCTTGCCCAACAGTTCTACCCAGACAAGCAAATGATCTGAATATGCGATGGAACCATGATTGACAACAACTTTTCCTTACAGATGACACCAACATTGATTACTCATAAACCTGTCTAATCTTTCGTAAACCATGCCAGCTCCCTCACGTCCATTGCACCAGGTATATTTGGGACCACTATAGCCCAGGCCAGGTCCTTTAGTTTGCAATCTTCAATCACTTGACGAAATTCATGCATTTGGGATTCCGGTCTATTCTCTGCCCCCCCCCCCCCCCCCCCCCCCTTCCCCATTTTTCCTCCATCGTAGTGATCTCATTATAATCTCCAAATATAAGCCAAGCCCCCCGTGTTAAGTCTGGCCAATCTCCTCATCAGATCCCATGCCTCACCCCTACAAGAAACCCCAGGATTACCATGCATTCCAGTAGCAGTCCATTTCATAGAATTATCCTCTATGGAAGAGTGAATATGATTATCAGAATAATCATCACTGATCTGCATGGAGGTCCCCTCAGGTCTGAATACTCGTTTCCATGTGCGAGAACCTTGATGTGTAGATTTTCCTTTAGGTAACTCTGATACTGGAAAGTCTTCAGATACCATATTGCCCTCCGAGATAGAAGAGTAGTCACTCTGACTGGGCTTGCGAGAATCAGTTTGGGTGTCAAGCATCGTTGGAGTATTTGATTCCTCGATCTGTGTTATCTCCATCGTTGATTTAGGGATCTGATCTTCGATATGAGATACCTTTGTGATCGAAAATATATCTTCGAAAGCTATTTTGTGGTAGTCAAGCGTCATTAGCAAAAGTATATAATAATGTATACAATGGAAAGTCTAGACATACAAGTCTAAAATACAACTCTGTAAGGAAATTAATCAGAAGTTGAATAATTTTCAAAAATGACGTTAAATCAAATGAAAATTTAGCAAATCCTTTAACTAAACCTTTTAATATAGATTTAATGATATCTACATTGAGTGGGATGGTGTTGAGACTCCTAAGCTAAAAAGATCCACTAACAATAACCTCACATGCCATTATTTAAACAGTAATCCATGAGTTCAAAAGATAACAACAAGTCATTTGATAAGTGGATATTTTTAGCATTATCATATCCGCAAGAACACAAGAACCCTATTCTAATCTAATAAAGCTGGTTGTTACTTAAAGGAGTGTTGAGCTTTAAGTTCTTAAGAAGTTCAACACTAAGTACATGTTTAAGTAATTTGTGAAACACATGACACTTGTATATGTGTTTTCATCAATATCATCATAAGAAAAAATTGGTTCAAAGATATCATGCCACCAGGTATTTTGATGATACTTTGTGAAAATTACACTATGGTTAGATTCAAATAGAAATATATCTAAACCTTATGCATACGTGTTGCTAGTTTGAATATGTGATCGATATAAATTTGAACTAGTGAAGGATTGATATATTTGATTGTTCAACAATTATATTGATAGGTAGAATTGAATAAATATTATACATTGGAAAATGTAAAACCAAATAAGAAATCAAAAATGAGGAGAAAATGGGTGCTCAGCAAATTGCCCATGCGTACGCATGGCTCATGCCCATGCGTGTGCATGGTCCTTGAAACAAGCAGGTAATGTTGATTTTCAGGTTTGATTTTTGGTGACTTTTTATAAAAATATATGACCTTTCATGTATTGGTGGCACTATTTCATGGGTTTTGAATTAGAATTTATAAATAGATGATAGATTTCAATTATAAATATATCAAATCTTCAATCAAGATCCATATTATAGTGTTTTTATTCCATTACTTTTTTTATATTCAAACTCTTTTGTGTTTTTCAAGTTCTTGAAAGAAAAACACAAATACTTAAGTGTTTTTTAAAGGCTTGTTCAATTCCGTCGGGTTTTGATACCTCATAAATTAGGGTAATGATTTAAAATAGATGTCATATAATTTATCGACACCATAGACTTGGCTCAACCTGAAAACAATTCACACTTTTGGAGGACCTAAGTTTTGGTTAGTGTTTGGTTTTGGATTATTAGTTGGACGGTAATATGTATGGTAGCCCATTTATATTGGGTGGTCTTGACTTATAGAATATTAGTGGTCCAATTGTTGACCTAAACTAATAATATCTACTCTCCATCTCTTGTAGCCATTTTCTTCTTGGATGTGTGTGTGGAGTTTGCAATAGAGAGAAAAGAGAGGTTGGCATAGTGGTGAGAGCACTTGAGAGCTTTGCTTGGTGAGTTCTTTGGTGTTTTCCTTTTTTTTTTTTTCTCTTCCTTTGTGATATTGCAAATACCACCACCATTAGAGTCTCCTTCGTTGATGGTTCTTCTGAGCCCGAACTCAATATTTCTTGAAGCTTCCACGCAACAAACAACATTAGAGCATGTTGTGTTGAGAAATCTGTTATTTTTTTGTGCATAAAAAAAAGGCTGAAATTGGTCAGAAATGAAGTAGGAAAAAAGAGACAAAAAACAATTATTTTCTTCAAATGGTCAAATATGATTTAGGTATTCCTGCGAAACCAGAAATTGATTGAAGAAATTGAGACCACATCTATACTCGGCAGGTTAAGACAAAGCTAGTGGATCGGCGCATAAGTCTGGGCGACGGCGTGTGAGACACATGCACCGTGACAGTGGCTACGCATGAGGGCATTTCTGGCATCCTCTGGCGATGGTTTCTTCAGATAGAATATTACTGGTGGCATGGTGGACCTTGCAGTTCTTTCCTTTTATTTTTTTAGCAATATGGTGAAATCTAGACGATTTTACCGCGGATGTTCGGGGTACCGAGTGTCGGTTCTTGGTTGCCGTAGTTGCTAGAAGTTTTAAGGTGAATAGTAGTGGCCCTAAAACAGTAAATTTGCATCTCTTCCAATTTATGGACCCACATAGACTATCTACTCGGTATCACATTCTTTTCTTTTATTATTGCAATTATAGTTATCGTGTAGGGTGACCACTTACTTTTTGCATTAGAAGTTATCTTGTGGGATGACGTTATGTTTGTAGTTATTGTATGAGGTTACCATTGCTTGATGCTAGATTTGGAAATTATGTGTTAATTATTTACTGTGAATTTTTTGTGAATTTGTGAATTTGTTTCTTTACTATTAGAATTGCATGTTACCTTCGAAAAGTTTTGTTGGACTATGCTGTGTAAATTGTGTTTGTGCTTTGCTTGTGATTGTTATTAGTTGCATTTTGTTTTTTATACATTTTTTGTAAAATGCCAACACATTTTAAGTTATGTTTCTTCTAATGAAAAATTGTGATTTTTCAATTCAAGAAAACAAATTTTTTTTTCTTGTAAAATTATTGATGATAAATATGAGCTTAAGGTAAGTGCGAAAAGTAAAAGGTGTTTTAATTGTAGTACTTTGGACATGTTGAAAGAGGCTATCCTACGAATGATAATAGAAGAAAAGAAGAAGAGAGATGTGAAGCGAATGTTGTCAATGGGTCTAGTTTTGACCCTGTTGATGTTTATTGAGAGTAAACCTGATTATTACATGTGCATCTGATTGTAATCCTTTATATATGTGTGTGATTGCTTAATTTCATTGCATGATTATATGTTACATTTCAATATGTTTGATATGTGTATTTGCATGAATTTGAGAGCAATTTGATTATTTGGTGTAAACTGTTTGCGTGAATAGTGGATTGAATACTCCTTTTGCTCTGTGAGTGGTGTTAGAAGGTGTGGTAGTGAGAAGAAATAGGGATGGCCATTTTCTCCTTTATCTTTGTGAGTTTGTGTGGTTTGTGAGATTGTATGAGCCAACCACGTGTGAATTATTTTTTTCCTCTTTGTGAGCATCTTTTGTAAGTGTAGTGAAATGACCAACTCTTTCTTATATTCTCTTTGTAAGTGCCACATTTACCCTTCTCTTTATGGGATAAATCCTTTGTGGATCTCTTGAGCTTTGGTGTCACGAGTGGAGATGTGATTGAATTTCCTGGTGAGACACTGATCGGGTGGAGTGTGAGAAAGACATTCATATCACTTCTATTAGGTGAAGATCCATTATTCACTTAGGGTGAGAGAAGTGAGGTAGAAATAGATGATTAACCGATGGACTTAAGATCTATAGTGGTTTACTAGTTAGACATGTGTTAGTGATAAGTCTAGTATGTATGATAGGTGATGAGAGGAGATATATGTTTTCAAGGTGCAAACAATACATAATGGAATAAAATAAGTGTGGTAAGGTCTTTTCATGAGGTCATTTATGTTTTTTCATGTGTTGGTCATTTGATTGATTAACTTGATCTTAGTACGTTGTGAACGTGTTTGAAAAGATCAGTATGTTATCATATGTTATATTTTCATCACATATTTATTGCTACTAATTAATTACCGTGATTACTTGTTCCTACTTAGGTATTTTTAATCTTAGCCCTGGAGAGTACATAGAGCAGGTATGGTAAGTGTTTCAAGTCTGAAACATGAGATAAGGTATGTGATACAAATGTTATCTGGTTACCTTGATTATGCAAGTATAAACTTTGTATTTTATTTGCTTGTAGGTTGATTAGGTATTAAGGTGGAGATTTGTTAATGTTACAAACAAAGCCGATATCAAAATTGATCTAATACTACTTGTTGTGAAATAAATCATCGGATTGAAATGTTGAAGTTATATAACAAATAATAATGAAGTATATGATCAAACAAAGAATAATAAAGACAAGAATATGACAGATGAATTAAGAGATTTTATTGACTCAAGAATAATGGAGAAGAGAGAAAATTACAATGGATCCTATAATTCTAGTAATCTATTTTCTCACACTTTGTAAAATTGTATAGAAGAGCCTAATATTTATAGGAAATATGTAGGAGATGTCCAAACCCTCTTAGTAGAGTTATTGATGAAATAGGATACCAAAAAATAGAGTCTAAAACAAATCACACCTCCCAATAAGTTTCCAAAATAGAACTTCAACTTGACATAAGACTCTAATAGTATTTCAAACTTGAATTCTTCTTAACGTGCACTTCAATTAGAATTCTTCAATATTTCAAACAAGGAATTCGGGTCACACCCAAATTCTAACAATTTCCACCTTGACACGAATTCCATCAAGGAATGAACTGGCTTCTTCAATAATAATCAAAAAATTAATTTCTCCAACAAAACACAATACTCCACCTCTTACAATGAACCCAAGCACTACTTTGTAAAATTACCTTAGATTCCCAAAAGCCATAATGATTTTAAATTAACTAAGGTGGGCTGTAACACATCCCAACACAGAATCAATACAAAATACGTTTATAGAGGGCCCCTTTCTAGATTGTACAATTTCTATTCCACTTAAAGCATGCTCAATAAAATTAGCATCCACATACCATTTTCCAGTGGGTCCGTTCCTAGAAAGTAAATATAATGGCACTGCAAGTGATGGTGGATAAGTGTCATTATTCATATCTTCTAAACTCTATTGAGTTGTATTCTTCAAATCTGACCATTTATGAGCTCCTAAAGGTATTGTACCAAACTAAATGTCTACAACGTTACTGAACCTGTGCTGATTGAAGCTTCTAGATTCTGCACAACCCTTCAAGATGTATAATTGAGACATTTTATATCCATCCAATACAACCTAGGCACATTTACAAACATTTAAGACTCCACCTTCACCAAAGAACACATAACCCTTTGAATTAATGATAGACAACGAGATGAGATTCTTTTTCAAATTTGGAACATGTCGAACCTGGCCAAGTGTTCTAATTGTCTCATTCAAAAAGCTTCAATCTGACTGTACCAATTACAACAACCTCACAAGATGCGTTATTTTCCATAACTATGACACATTTGGAAACAGTTTCATATGTAGTAAACAAGTCATTATTAGGACACATATGAAACACACATGTTGAATCAAGAATCCAATCATCTTCCAGTTTAGACTGAATGTTACTAATAGCTAAGAGGTTTCCATCACTTACAATATTCTCCGCGAGGTCTACTTCGCCTGAAATATTTGAATGTCTACTTGTAGCCATCCTTTCTTTATTCTGCAATTTGTAGCAATCCTTCTTCAAGTGCCCATTCTTCTTGCAGTAGTTACAAATTTGATTATTAAACTTAGATTTCGATCTGCCCCTTCCAGAACCACCATGAACAATCAGACCTTTTCCATCTCTGGCCTCAGAAACCAAATGCTTCATCTTCTCTTTTGAATATAAAGCATCATACACCTCCATGGTGAGAGTATCACGACTATACAAGATCGTGTCTCTAAAAGAAGAAAACAAAGCGGGCAACGAATACAATAGGATTAAGGCCAAATCTTCTTCATTATACTCTACTTTCAAAGTTTCCAAATCAGCGATGATATCTTTAAATACAGCCCGGTGATCTTCCAATGATCCTCCTTCGTCATGCGATGAGAGTATAAATGTTGCTTGAGGTTCAACTTGCTTGTCAGACTTTTAGTCATGCACAATTGCTCCAACTTCAACCATAAAGTAGCTGCTGAATTCTCTTTCAAAATGTCCTGAAGAATAATATTTGATAGATGAATATGAGAAAATGCCTTCTTATCCTTCCGTAATTTCTCCTCCATGGTCAAAGTTGCTGACATCTTGTCAATTCCCAACAACGCATCATCCAAATCTAGCTATGCGAGTACTACACGTATCTTAACATGCCATAGCGAAAATCTAGTGCTTCGATCCAAAATCGAAATGTCATACTTCATAGAAGTCATCACGAACAAAAATTTCGAACAAATCAAACTTGCGTTCTACGGAACTGTTAAACCTTGGCTTTGATACCACTTGGTATAAACAAAGCCGATACCAGAATGTATCTAATACTAGTTGTGAAACAAACCATATTGAGATGTTGAAGTTATATAATAAAAAATAATGAAGTATATGATCAAACAAATAATAATAAAGACAAGAATATGGTAAAAGAATTAAGAGATTTTATTGACTCAAGAATAATGGAGAAGAGAGAAAATTATAATGGATCATATAATTCTAGTAATCTATTTTTTCACACTTTGTAAAATTGTATAGAAGAGACTAATATTTATAGGGAATATGTAGGGGATGTCCAAACCCTCCTAGTAGAGTTGTTGATGAAGTAGGATACCAAAAAATAGAGTCTAAAACAAATTACAACTCTTAATGGACTTCCAAAATAGAACTTCAACTTTACATAGGACTCTAATAGTATTTCAAACTTGAATTCTCCTTGACGTGCACTTCAATTATAATTCTTCAATACTTCAAACAATGAATTCAGGTCACACCCAAATTCTAACAGTTGAGTTTTGATATACAATAAATTTGGGTGATGATTTAAAACAAATGTCGAATAATTTATCGATACCATGACTTAGCTTGACCTGAAAACAACCAACACTTTTTGGAGGGCCCAAGTTTTGGTTAGTGTTTGGCTTTGGATTATTAGTTGGATGGTAATATGTATGGTAGATCCATTTATATTGGTTGGTCTTGACTTGTGGAATATACCCTTTGGCCCAATTGTTAAACTAAACTTATTTTATATGCTGTATGCACTCCGTCTCCTGTAGCCATTTTTTTTCTTGGGTGTGCGCGTGTGAAGTTTGCAATAGAGACAAAAGAAAGGCAGGCATAGTGGTGAGGGCAATTGAGAGCTTTGTTTGGTGAGTTTTTTGGTGTCTTCCTTGTTCTTCTCTCCCTTTGTAATATTGCAAATACCACAACCATTAGAGTCTCCTTTGTGGGGTTGAAACTTGAGGCAACCAAGTGAAGGAAGGTCGTGGGTTGAGCCGAAGTTGGGTGGTGCTCGTTTGGTGATTTTTCTAAGTCTGGATTCAAGATTTCTTGATTCTTCCGCTCAACAAATTCTATAAATCATTTGCTGTGAGTCCCTTTAAACACTAAAAAACCTTAGAGGTTGCATATATCATTTAAGGACACCAATTACACGTATAATCTCATTTGCTGTTTTCGGTGTTCTTGCTGCTACATTTGTTCTCTTCTCCCATTCCTCTCCATTTGTGCATTAGAAATGCCCTGCTGAATACTAACATAGGAATCGAGTATCAAAAGGCTAGGGATTTTCCCTAGTTGATCATGGCTAATCACACTATCATTACTAGAAAACAAGATTTTTATTTGGGGAATGGACTTCGCCCATATCTCCTTTGGGTTACAATACATATATAAGAAGTCCCCGCCCTGATTCACTATATTCTTCCAATTCCTTCTAAATACAACTGACAGAAAGAAGATACATCTTGACAAGTATGTTCGATATGTAGTACTCGACATGACCCAACATTACCGTCGAGCAAAGTCCATCACACCAAACAAGTCATAAAAGTTTACAAGTAGTTAGTGGTGACACTTGGATTAACCTTCACCAGATTCTGGTAGTCCACATTATATTGCTGCTGTTCTTGTGTTTGCAGCTGTTGCACAGAATCTGAAACCCTAGATGAAGAAGCCATGATATCAATATTTCCAAATTCAGAAGAAATCCCTTGTGGGATAATTGATGAGTAATCAGTACTTGTGCTTCCTCTATGCTGCTGCTGATGACCCCTAAGCTGCAATGCTGTAAGAAGCAAAGAATTCATTGAAAGATTGGAGCTTAGCAGTGGCCAGCAGCTGGTTAGTGATGGCTGCAGAGAGTTTGCCGAAGCATCAATCCAGTTCATGTTATGATCGAGCCCCGACCCATTGTAGTTTTGTAGGGCGTTAAAGTTGTTGGCGATGTTCGGTAATTCGATATCCCCAAGCTCATTGATGATTGCATTTGTATCACAAGGAGATTCTTGGGATTGCGGTGAGACTGGTGTTTGCTGAGGTTTCTTCATTGTTGAACTCTTTTGGAAGACTCTACATACCACCCATTCCTCCTGAGAATCAACATAGTTCAAAATCAACAATTTTTTTCCATAATAGTTCGATAATTGTGTAATTACAACTACGCATATTTATTTGCTAGTTTCTTGATTCCATAAATCTTGATCAGAATAATCATGGATAAACTATTGTGGGATGGAGTGATTGAACCCTTTCGTAAATTATTTCATTCTATAGTTATTTATAAAATAATGTGATTTAGCATAAGTGGTACTAGAATACCAATTTATGTGGCATGTATGTAGTATTAAATGGTAAGTCTAATTAAACATATTGTTATGATCATGTGCTGTCACCTAACTTGGTGCTTAGTTGTGATGAATAACATTACTCTTATTTATAACATCTAGTTACTATCATTCTCTCTTTGTGATGTGCGAACACGAATGAAATACAATATTCATAAGTGAAGGGGCTAAAAAATAGAACAAGAAAGATGAAGATACTTAAATTTCTTCCAAAAAGAGTTGCAATGTAAAGTATATACGAGGATTACCCAATATTATAGTCACCATTGAACACTATACTTACTAACCGTGCCTAAATCGATAAAGATTAATTGATTTAATTACCTTTGTAGGTTTGAAGGCAAGCTTGGTTTCAAGTCTATATTCATGCATAACCCAATTGGTTTTTTCACCCTTTGGAGCTCTACCTCTGTAGAAAACTAGGGTTTTCTTCATTCCAACCAAGACTCCACCACCATAAATCTCCTTGTCTTTGCCTGTTGTTTTCCAGTAACCTGCTTCTGTGGCTCTGTTGGTCCTCAATCCAGTCGGGTACTTGCGGTCTCGCAAGCTGAAGAAGTACCATTCTTTTTCTCCCATCGAGGCTTTGGCTGCGGTAAGTTTTTGCATAAAAATATAAGGTTTATAGGAGTTAATTTAAATAAATAAAGCTACTCTCTCTCTAACCGTCGAAATTTACAATAGTGTCGGGCTAATAAAATTTGTGAACGCATCTTTGTTTAAAAATAAAGAATGTGATCCGCCCGGGAAGAGGAGTGTTGAAGACTTTATTTGAATAAATTATAATTAATTTGTCCTCTCCTCATAGCATAAGATTTTAAAAGTGGTGGTCTAATAACAATTAATCCTAAAAATTGAAAAAAAAAATACTTTAAGATATTATGGTTTTGGGATTTTATCCTTTATTTCCATTGTCGAGTTTATTTCGAAAAAAAATATTAAATTTTTTTTTTTAAAACATTATCGAGAACCAAATGCAATGTTCATCATGTTGAACAGAAGACCAACTTTTATCTACCAAAGAAAGAAAAATTAAAAAGACAAAACTCTTGTAATATATATATACTAGATTCTCCGAGCTTCGAGTTTATTCATATCATGTTAATAATGAGTCGAAAGGATCTATGCCAAACTCCTCACCTCCTCGATGGAAGACTTGAACAAAAACATTTGAAGAATTTTATTTTTCGATGAAATCATAGGATCAACAACTCGGAAAAGTTATTAGATATTTAAATCAATCGAACACAATCTAAACACATACCAGGGAGATCCCAAGGTTCACACTTATTAAGATCAACATCAGCAATAGCCCTTGAAGTGAAACCAACATCTGAAACCTTATTACAAAGATAATAAGTGATGAGCTCTTCGTCTGTGGGATGAAACCTGAATCCAGGAGGAAGATTTTCATCCATTTCTAGCCTCTCTCTCTCTCTCTTGAAAAAAACTCCTATAGTCCGAAAATTTTATAAATTCTGTAAAAAAGAAATGAAGTACGGATGCAAAAGGGTCGATTATAAACTGGTGCAGCCTGCGTGTCCTTGAAGAACAAGCTTCCATGACTGCTCTTTTAATTCTGATAATTACAGCTAACACATTGACAAAGATAGTCCATGAAGAAGAATTTGATATGGATTACCATATTTGCCATTAGGGTTTTGAATATTTTTCTAGAAAACCGTGGAAAAATGACATTCTTGGAGGACAAAAGTGACAATTCTTTTAGCAGAAATAGTATGCAGGAATTTTCTCAATGGCATAGTGCAACCACCTTCAACCATTTCTACCCACCAAAAATCTTTATCAACTCAGTTCTTTATCTGATGCGCATATTGCTTATTATATTGAATATTCTATTGACACTTGTTTTCGTCATCTGTCTCTTTTTCTAAACACGTGTTCGTTTAAGTAAATTAATTAATTTATCAGAGGGAAGCTAGTTTTTTTTTCCTTTAATGTCTGTGTCGTTTTCTGCATCTTTAATTTTCTTATCATCTATTAATACTTTTTAAGGATATTTATAGATTTTTGTATCATTCTTATGATTTTCTAGTTGCTTAACAATTTGATGGCAAAATAACACCCCCACCCCCCACCCTGGCGGCTAATGTGCTAAGAAAGAGGTAATATATTGGGGAACAACAAGTTTGAGCAAACAAATTTGAATTTATTTCTTGCTAAAATTTATAATAGTTACATTTTAGTTAGCCCTTGTTTGGTACACGTTAAAATTTTAATTTTTATTTTCTTCTACTCATTTTCAACCACTTACAGCAGCTACTTAGTAGTTGTCATGATATTTTTTCATATGAGCTATTTTTGGTCGTTATATAAAATGTCAATATTCAACTATTATATATTGTTACTGTATCATTATATGCAGATTTTTTAAGTACTAGTAGAAAGTTTTTTTTTTTTAATTTGGCAGTGTTAATTAGTTTATAGTTTTTACCAATTGCGATTATCAATATTAATTGTATTTCCCTTTTTTGGGTTTGGGCAAGGGGTGTTAAGCATGGAGTTTGGGATATATTATATGTATGTATATGTATTAATTATAAACCAATTGTACTTTCAAATAATTATAATCCAATTATATGGTGCATTTGATAATCTATTGATGATTGCATTAGTAACTAAGATGTTTCCTGGATACTCATTATTTTACTGGTGCTATGACCTTAAAGGTGGAAGATCCTTCCCTGGTTCGAATCACCGTGAATGAAGAGTGGGCGAACCTAGACGAATCCTCCTAAATATTGAATTGGGGAGCCGCCCGGTTCAAGAAGGAGTTCTAGCTTCGAGATTTGCTGATATTCCTTAGTCGTATCCACTTTTGCTTGATCAAAAGGGTCTACGCTTGGTTGACCGCTTCTTCGAGTTTTTATTATGTTTTTTTCTCATCTGACGTCTCAGTACAGTCGTACAGCTCATAGCTTATCTTACCACAACAAAAAGATTGTAGGTAGGCCCTCATATTCGAAGTGCTTCCAGAAGGCTTGAGTGGTTAAAATACTCACCAAACCTCAAGAATATGTCCCATGTTATCAACTTTTGTTTTGAATTTATCTCTAGTCCTTTTTTGAGTGTCCATTTTTTCAATCCTAACCTCATATTTATACAAGTATATATACATATATACCCGCGTAACTTCACTCGAATTCTTTGACTAGATAATCTCGATTCATTTAATTTAAAAGTTTAAGTTATTATAAAAGTGATAAATTTATCTACTTTTTAAACTTGTCCTTAACACTTGCTACAAAAAATAGACTATAAATACTATAACTAGCTGTTGGGAAGTCGTGCTATCGAGTACACTACTATTCTTCTATGGTCCATACGAGATCTAATTAAGTGCATTTTGTCTTTTATACACTCTGAGACTATTTGTGTAGATTAAAATCAGATTTTTACTAAATTTTGATTTTTAAAAAAATGATGAAATGTACATATGTGTGGTCGAAAAATTGTGAGACCCTTGAAATATAGTTAAGATTAATTATTGACTTTTACTTAAAATCATAATTTGATTTTAATTCAAACCAAACATGGGCTAAAATTCCACGTTATTTATATATGAAAATAATAATAAATCGACTTAAATCACTCCGCTTAATGAAGTGATCCTCGTCGTTTCAAGATGAATTCCTAGACTCGATACGGAGTCATAAAAAAAATACCTATAAAATTCAAATAAGCAATTGAATTTTAAATTACATAAGATGGACATAAATACAACGTGCATTATTTGCCAAGTCTTCTAGTTTGTTTCCTTATAATGCTTAGTGGACAGCCAAGAAGCCTCTTATCTAATTGTTGACATAGGTACGTTAATCTTATGAAGAAACATAATTAGTCTAATTTAGAAAATAGGAAACGATAAATTAACAAACAATTTAACTCTGCAAAAATAGTCACTCCTCCTGTCACATTTATATAAGTTTTTTTTTTCGCACGGATTAAAAAATCTTATTTAATATTATTAAAAAAGAAATTTTTGCCAAAAACTTTCATAGAGAGTGTGTGGTAGAGATTAAAATCGGATTAAAATTGAAAATATAGCCGTTATTGTTGACTTTTATTAGACGGGTGAGACCCAATAACGGTCATATTTTCAATTTTAATCCGATTTTAAGCCGTACCAAACAGGCTCATAGTTTACCCTCATTTAATTATCAATAACTATTAGTAAATTATTATTGAAAGTAGTAAAGAAATAAGGGTATATTAGTAAACGAATAAAAC
The DNA here is from genome assembly GCA_019097785.1 of Fraxinus excelsior. Lineage (NCBI taxonomy): Eukaryota > Viridiplantae > Streptophyta > Magnoliopsida > Lamiales > Oleaceae > Fraxinus > Fraxinus excelsior. The sequence goes on from JAGHKM010000044.1 coordinate 29,972, forward strand.
AAAACAAAACATTCTTAATAAAAAAAACAAAACTATATAATTGAGATAAGAAAATAAGGAAAGTGGACTTATATAAATGAGACTAAAGGTGTATTAAAAAAATCCTCTTCAATGTAAACTCAAGGGACTCCAACAAACTATCGTGACATATAATAAAATAGCCAATACTTAAAAGCTCTATCCGCATTACGGTGAAGTGACAATTTCATAGTTTTTGCCTTTTTGGGGCTTTACTAAGAATTTTTTTTTATATATATAGTTGTTAATTATACCATTAAGGAGTGATGATTTTATTACAAAGTAAACGAGAAAGGCAAACATGACCTCCTAATGGACACTTGAAAGCCCAAACAACTAAGGGACAAGGACCAAAATGGGCCAGTTCTTTAACAAGAAAAAGATTATGGTAGCCCAATGGGCCACTAGTAGGTTGAGAGTAACTGTTGCCAGTCCAAGTGGCCCAGAAACAAATCTAACCCAAACTTCAAGGCCTAACAGTTCAATTTTTACTTCTTTACTGAGATCTACTAACCCATTTAGCTATTCAAGTATCTTTTATTAAGGTTCCGTTCGGTAGGGAATAAAATCCGATTAAAATTAAAAATATGATCGTTATTGAGTTTCACTCGTCTAATAAAAGTCAACAATATCTGTTAGTTTTTCAATTTTAATCTGATTTTAATCCCTACCAAACGGACCCTAAATGTGTCGGGATGATAAAATTTTATCAATGATAAAAACCAATAAGATATTAAAGTAGAGACGAGATCTCAACTCTCTTCATATACCCTCCACGGACTAAAACATATTCTCCGGGTAGAGGGTTTTGACGACAAGGTCATGAGGATTTCCCTTTTTGTTTTTTATTTATTTATTTATTTATCAAAATTATTGGCATTTGATCATGTTACCATCTAAACCATTGCTCTTCATGCATTGAACGTGCTTCGTTAACAATGTAGTGCACGATTTCCATTCACAAGCAACAATCAGCACGACAAAATTGAATGGTTGAAGACGACGATGAAAGAAACATAAGATGGAGATCAAGTTGTTACCAAACACATAACTTGGAAAATAATGGTGCAATCAAGTTTCGCTAAAAATTATGTGTCGTGTCTTTAAGATTTTAACCAAAAAAGTTCAGCGAGCAAACGAATACAAAAAGACGTGTTAAACATTCAATAATTCAAGTTCATTAAAGTTTCAAGAGTTTTAAATTTTAGACGAGTTGATTCAATATGCTATACAAAAAACATTCTTTTAAAAGTTACATTTGAGGAATGAGGATCATGTTCAGCCGACATTTGGGTAGAAGTTGAGTTTTTGACCTAAACAAAGTTGATGATGTTTTCTATATCATTAAAAAAAATAATAAAAAATAAATAAAATATATATATACACTCCCCCGCAAGATGGTGGCTCGTTTGAACAGACCAATTTTAAAATCCACATGCTCACTTTTGGAGTCTTAACGGGATCGAATCGCTCGTTGGAGCATAATGGTCTCTAATACCATGTTAGGAATATTGGGCCTAACTCCACCTAATAAAACCGGCTTATTAGGGGAGGATTGCCCTCACCTTATTAAGTGGATCATTTATATTTTCCCAAGCAATGTGGGATTCTAATACGCCCCCTCACGCACAGCGTGGACCATGCCAAACAACTGTGAACAAATCGATATTGGGTGGCACCCAACATTGCATAATTGGGATATATATATATATATACACACACACACAAAAGCATGCATCTATATATGGGAAAAACTTAATGGCCAAGCTAAAGTGACAAAAACTAAAGGCAATGCAATCAACAGTCAAGGAAGATAGATATAAAAAGTGAAAAGACAATAGTGCCCGTGGAAGCTCTTTCTTCCTTTAATATGCAAAGAATGATTTATATATTATTTTAATAATTATTTTGTAAAGGGCAAGTCATATACATAGATGTGTGTGCGTGTAGGTTTTGGTCTCTTCTTTTAATTTTTGTTTGTACTATGTATTATAATGTCTAGATAAAATATTGCTTTTCTTATCATCTAGGAATTTAATCTTTATAGCAGTTAAATTTAGCTATAATACAACTTTTTTGTACTTTTGATACCTAGTAGATTCTCCTACTCTAGTTTAGCATAATTCATGGATCTTTTTGAAGCCAATCTAGAGCATGGCCAAGCTTAAAATTCAATTAAAATTGAAAATATAGTCGTTATTGGGTTTCACTCGTCTAATAAAAGTCAATCTACCGAACACGCCCCTAATTTGTAAGGTTCCCGTAAATAATTGTTGTCATAAGAAAAATCGAGAAAAAACCAATGGAAAAATGGACTCGTATTTTTCATTGAAATTATCTGGGTTAATCCCACCAAAATATCAACTATCGTACCACATTAGTTACGTGTATGTATCAAAAACTCCATGTTAGATGGGGTAAATGTATCAAAGAGGGAAAAATGTTGGCAAATGGTGTTGTTAAGGTCGCTGGCAAACTTAACGAGCCTCCCGATTGAGATAGTGAAAAATCATTTCATCTTTTTAGTTTGTAGTTATCGAAAGAAGATAAAAATAATTATATCTATAGTCGAGATCATGCTTGTTTGAGAAATTGAAAATTCATTTTTCGGGATGTTTTTATATGAAGTCAATTTAAGTGTGAGCACACAAGGGAAATAAAAACTTGGATCATCCGCTCATTTAAATGGTGATGATCATATATTGAAGCCTACATATAGAATATAAACATTTACATACATGTATGTGTAGGTGTATGTGTATGTATATCCATATAAGAAAATTATGGGTCAAAATAGTCTTTTTGGACAAAGGAAAAAAGCAAATCGTGGTAAACAAAGAAAATTACAAAAGCAATTAAAGCACACTTTTCTAGACTCCACTTAGCATTGCTTTGTGTTATGAGGAATTGATAATTGGAGATTTCATCTCCTTGAAAGGAATTAAGAAAATGCAATGTCCCAAAGAAACAATAGCCAGGCTATTCTACAATGTCTCAAGTTCTTTTCTTCTTTTATCCTTTTTCTTCTATTTTACTTCAATTTGCCTTGCCAAGCTTTTCATCTTCCTTGGAGGAAATCCATTTTCGCGAAGGTAAAATTAAGTTCCGATATCCCTCCTAATTTCCCCTTCCACCAGCCGTTAGTAAAATTTCGGTAAAGGGTTGAACATGGTACAGTTCGGTCAAATTCTGACTTGATACTGGCCAGAAGTCTGCACGTGTGATGGACCGAACTGGACTAGAATCAATTGGTTCTGTGTATATAATATTGTGCTTGTTTTTCTTGCAGGAATCAGGTATATGGATATGAATTCTTTGTTCCTTCTGATGAGGAAATGGAAATGGAAATGGAGGAAGAAAATGAATATTATAGTACTGATCAGCCATATGAAATTAAGGATCAATTGATGGCAAATATAAGTGAAACACTGAGGTTTGTGGCTGAAGAGGATCAAATCTCTGAAGAGAAGAACTTGGACTCAGAAGAAAGTTTTGAGAGTATTGATGAACATCATGAAGAGGTATTTGTGGAAGAGGTTCTTGTAGAAGATACTGATACTTCTCATGATTCTGAAGCCAATGATGACAACAACCCCACATCAGAATTTAGCATCAACTTAGTGGCAAATAGTGAGAACCATCAAGGTATGTAAATTCAAATTTATTTCTCACTTACGTTGGATTGGACAATACTGATTCGTCTATATTTGACATTGGGTACTAGACGGGACTACATAGAATAATAAACAAGATCTTACCTTATTTTTCCTTCTTAATATTATTGAGTAATATCGAATCCTAACGAGAAGACATGTCAAAAATGATTAAAGAAGGAAAGTATTTTATTCATTGTCTTGTACAGTGTACCGAGAATATGTTTAAATGCAAACTTTGAGTTCTAAAACTTACGTCCATCTCATAAGCAATCTTATAAGATGCGGATTGGACAAGCTGATTCGACTAGAAAAATAGGAACTACTCGAGATCCGTTCAACCTAAATAGCCACTAGTTCTACCCTAGTCTCATCATTGATCACTTACCTTTTTCGAATCAATGTGCAGACCGATTTTGTGTCCTAGAACAGAATGGCAGGGAAATTGTTGAAGATGAGCAGAAAACTGAGATTAATTTCAAACAAGAAGAAGACTTCTTGGTTTTTCAACCACCCAAATCAATGAGCAAGAAATTAATACAAGAAAAAGAAGAAGAAGATATTTTTGGGGACACTTTGACCATTGGATCAACATCTAAAGATTCATCAGAATGGAGAAGTTCAATTAATTATAGGGATCAATCAGGCACCGATGATCCATTTTCATCTTCATCAAGAAGAAGTTGCCCTAAATGGGAGTCTTACACTGTTTTCCAAAAATATGATGAAGAAATGCTATTTTTGGACAGAATTAGTGCTCAGAAGCTCCATGAAACAGGTACTATACTCTTCTTGATCTAACATTTACAGTGTGTTTGATGCACATTTTTTAGAAGAGAATGCATTTTTTTTTAATTTGTGATGTGATGGTGAATATGTGATTGAAAAAAAAGGAGAAATCATTAATGTGATGAAAAATATTATTTTATTGAAAAGTGTATAGTTGAAAATGAATAGAAAAATGAAAATGAAAATAAGAACGAGAATGTGACTCAAACAAATATTCACGTAAATCGAAAAGTTTTCCTTGCTGTTTAATCACACAATCTCCAAAATATTCAAAATAATTTTTTTTTTTTTTTTTTTTTTGGTCCAAAAATGGGCTCAAAGAAGAGCTTTATTTGTTAAGACTTTTTTTTTTCTTTAAAAAAGTGCATGTTGAAAGGACGACTTCTCCAACATCATACCCTTTTACAACCTGGACACTAAAATCAATGCACTAACAATTTTTTTATGTCACGTCTACATTTGCCTAATTAAATTGAATTTGAAATGAAAGTCGGATAGTTTACTTGGAATAAATAAGGTATGTCGAAAGTGAAACAATACTATAAGTTTGGTGACTTACGAGGTTATCACCAATGGTCACTAGTACTGTACAATTCACATCTTTTAATAATATTTTCATGTATACTATCACATACTATACGCTTTTTTCAATATGTTTGAACAATATACAGAGATTAATATTAAATAATTTATGAAAATAATCCATTTTCAGAATCACTTAGATCAATACAGGCATGTCCAAAATCCATATCAGACAGAATTGTTTATAAGCTGTCAACAAAGAACAAATATTTATCAGAATTTGATCACAACCCTTATCATGAACTTGAGGCTGCTTATGTTGCACAAATTTGCTTGACATGGGAAGCACTCAATTGGAACTACAAGTACTTCCAACGCCTGAGAGCTTCCCGTCGAGATCCCGACCCTGGATGTCCTGCGTTGATCGCGCAACAGTTCCAACAGTTTCAAGTTCTTCTACAAAGGTACATCGAGAATGAGCCTTATGAAAATGGGAGGAGGTCCGAAATTTATGCTCGGATGAGGAAGTTGGCACCCAAGTTGCTTCAAGTCCCAGAATATCGAGGTAATGATCGAATTCTAGAGTCACTAAATCTATATCAAATTTTTAGTAACTCGACTCGATTTTACTACATCTAATTTGACTAGCTTTCTAAATGTAAGAATAATATCGATATAGACATGATATAATAGAGCCCATGTTTGCTTTAGATTAGAATTTTAGTAGATTTGAATAAAATAGATACAATTTGTGTTTGAAAAGGTTGTGGGTGTCATATAATGTGCGATTATAATTAATCGTTGACCTTGACTTATATTTTAAATAGAATTTTTAGCTAAATTCTAAATATGTTCCGGACACAGAAAGTCAACTTCCAAGTAAGTGATTATGTTTATCAACAAATGTAGACTGAATGATTTGATTGAAACAAATTTATAAATTCAATTACTTAATTGTAATAAAATAAAGTTAAAGTAACTGACAAATAATTAGTTGTAGCATTATTTGATAATTATTCAGAATCTCATGTCATGTCAATGGCTAGAAAAGTAAACAATTGTGGGGCTAAATGAATAGTCCTAAACATGAATTAACAATATATGAATTAATTAAGTTATAATTATTATGTTCATTTCACTGCAGACTACTTGGAGGAGAAAAGAGAAGAAGGTTTTTCCTCAAGAATTTCCTCAAATTCATTTCTTGATATCATGAAAGAATCAATTAGGACATTCATGAATTTCCTCAAAGCAGATAGGGAAAGTCATTGCCAAATATTTGCAGCTTTGTTCAAAAGAAATTCAAGAGGTTTAGTGGATGCAACTCTTCTTCTCCTACAAAAGAAAGTAAACAAAAAGGTAATTAATTACATATATATCTTAGCCCCACCCCTTCTTTTTTATTTGATATTGGCACGTCTAGTAGATTGAATTGGACAAATATTAGACGAGTTGAAATATGTTGTCCCCACAATAAAATTTTGATACATCGATAAATCAGGTCCTTATGATATGGGTACATAATTTTTATCCATAGGGGACTTATTCTGTTAGTAAATAGTAAGACGTTATTTCAAATGTGATGTCACTTGTAATGTATTGTGTGACACTTTATTATTTTAAAAAAAAATAGTGGTTGGACACGTAGTGCTTGTATCGTTTATTACATTAATGTACCATACATTTATTTGTATTTGTCTATATTTATTGGTGCTCGAACTTTATGCAGAAAAAGGCGAAGCTCAACGATCTGCGCCGGTCGAGGACTTGTTTGAGAAAGAAAAGATTAAGAGCGGAGGAGGAAATGGAGATTTTAATGGCTCTAATAGACCTAAAAGTGGTTTCTAGGGTTTTGAGAATGAAAGATTTGAATGATGAACAGTTGCATTGGTGTGAAAACAAGATGAGCAAAGTGAAAGTCTATGATGGGAAACTACAAAGAGATTCTTCGCCACTTTTTTTCCCTGCACACTGACCAGCCCACCGAAGAATGTTTCAGCTGATGACTAGATGGTGATTGTGCATGGAATGAATATCCATTATCCAGCCTCCTTTTTTGTAAATATTCCATGGTATTGAATCAGACTCGAAGGGACGGGACAGTATAAAAAAATCTTCTTTGACAGCGTTCAGTATTGTACAGTTCATGCTGCGAACGAGCCACGTGTATCCCACAAATTAGATTTTGAAGATTTGGGTGGGAAATAAAGTTGGGTGGTCATAGTTTTGGTGAATGAGCAGAGGCAAAGCAAAGAACATTGGGATAGAGACAGGGTTAGCTTTAACCACTTTATCACCTTTTTTTTTTTTTTTTAAATTAGGGTTTATCTATTTGGGAATAAAAAGTTGGCACATGATACACTCAAGAGTAGGATAATATTTATATATATTTATCATTGTAATAACATCCAATTCAGCTTATTTCTAGGAAGGGAAAATATTAAAGCAGCAGCAGAAAAAAGTATTATTTAATGTTTTGTTGTTCATGCCACTAGTCGAGCCGAATCCGAGCCCATGAAAAAAGCTCGAGCTCAACTCGAGCTTTTTTGTTCCGAACTTTTTTTGGGCCGAGCCGAGCCCGGTCAAAAAAAATAAGGCTCGGCCCGAGCTTTTGGTCCGAGCCTTAGCGGGCCGAGCCGAGCCCGGGCCAACTCGGTTTTTTTATTTTTTTAAATGTCAAATCTACATTTTTTACTTAAAAAATTTAAAATTTGTACGATTTATACGTATTATAAATTAAAGAAAAAAGCTCGGGCTCAACTCGAACTTTTTTGTGCCGAGCTTTTTTGGGCTCGAGCCGAGCCAGCAAAGCCTGGCCAAAAAAATGAGGCTCGGCCCGAGCCCGAGTCGGGCCGGCTCGAGCTTTTTCCGAGCCAGCGATCTTTTTTGCCATCCATACTTTTAAATAATTGATTCAATATTGCTCGAGTCTCTATACAGACAGTTATGTGCTAACTTCAGTGTTGAAATTTACGACAAAGTGATTTAACGGAGTAATTTAACTATTACACGTCAAAATTTATGATGATTATAAGTAAAGTCGTTAATCATTACAAATCTATCTTTCCTTCTAATGTCATGCTCAGCCAGACCAAGCATGAATGCTACACTTTGCTCCTTGGGTGGATCACTTCTAATGTAGGCGTACGAGCATTTGTTACTTAGTTGTTGACCTTGTTTCGCCACTTGATTAACGATGGAAATAATGAACAATTTCACTATTGTATACCTTATTTACAACTTATGGTTCAAGAACATCGATTGTACGGTTTAAAAATAATTTTCCGCAATCCCTAGTTCAATGTGTTAAGTCATTGTTTGACAACCATTATTTGGGTAAAATGGAGTTTTAAATAATAATTTTTTTTTGGAGAACTAGTGATTAAAAAGTAATTAAAATTTTTGAATTTACATACAGAATATTTTATTGTATGAATGTGTTGTCGAAAATGAGTATATATATATATACATATATATACATATATATTAAATTTTGAAATAATGGTTGTCAAACAGGGCCAAAATAAAAAAGTTCAATTATAAAAATACTATCATTTGGAGAATGCATACATAGAAGAAAAATTACAACAATTCATAAGAATATACACAAATTGATTTTTTTTTTTTTTTTCAGGAACACGTCCAAAGAGACACTTAGGTATGAAGTATGCAATTATGAGGATGTGAAAGTGATGGTAACTAAAGTTTGAATAATGCAATTTATTATCACGGGCTAATTAGCGATAATTTAGGTGCGGGTGGACGTGGTGGTGGTGGGTCATTATCACGTTGTTTATTAAGAAAGAAGTGTATCTTTAGAATTAACTTATTTGTACAATGTTTTTGTACAATATTGTTGACAATGTTGGTTGTATCAAAAAAATGTTGTTTGAAAAGATAAATTGTTTTTTAAACTGTCTAATGACAACTGTCACATAGCATGTTGTCAACAATGTTGTAAAAATTATTGTACACCAAGCATTGTTCGTGTCTTTATTTCTCTATCCTTCATTTTCACTAGCTTCCCTCTAAATAATTATATTATTTTCTCCTATTGAAATACTTTGAATGCATTTAACCTTTGTTTAGCACTGATTAAAATTCAAATTTTAATGTAAGTCAAAGTTAGCATTTAATTTCAACCATATTTTCATGGGTCCTATATCTTTTCAAACACACATTTCATCAACTTTTATCAAAACTTACTAAAAATTTAATTTTAATCCTCACCAAACAAGGGCTTAATTATAGAGAGTATATTATTTTTAAAGAGTATTTTGGTGTATGCTATTAAGAGTGTGACTTCGAGAAACGAGCACGAACAATGACACACAATCATGTTACATTGAGTCGGGCACCTATGCTAAAAAGAAAACAAAATTAGATAAAAACCTTACTATTCCATTTTTTATTCAAAATTAAAAAGTTAAATAGCACAATACCCTCTACCTATTGGGCATGCTGTCAAAAATTCCTTACCTTTTGAAAATAGCACAAAATGCTTGTTTGAAACTCCCATCCCCCGCGATCACATTCGGTCCATCCAGGCATTAAATCCCAATAAATAAGGAGAAAATGTGAAAAGTTAAAAAGACAAAATCGTCTATCTCTTTAATATGAGTGTTGTTAAGGGATATATATCTCACATCGATAAATAATGTTAATACAAACCAATTAATAAAGATTTTGGGCTACTCCTCTTAACAAAATTGACCTTTTAAGATGAAATCTCAAATCTTAATATGGTATCAGAGCCCATTATGCTTCAACGAGCGATTCGATCCCGTTAAGACTCTAAAATGAGCACGTGAATTTCAAGATTGGTCTGCTCAAATGAGCCACCATCTTGCAGGGGCGTGTTAAGTGATATATATTCCACATCGATAAATGATGTTGACACAGATCAATTAATAAAGATTTTGAGCTACTCCTCTTAACAAGGTTGACCTTTTAAGATGGAATCTCAAATCTCAACAGGTGTCATAACAAACCACCAGAAATAGGGAACTTACCATACTCGAGAGCATATTCAAAACCTCTTTCTGAGTGTAACTATAAACATAACAAAAATTGGAGGAGGAAGGGCGGCTAGGGAAAATTTTCGCCAGTGAATTAAAATTTTTTGTTGATGTTTGTTGTAAATATTTGGATTGATTTGTATTTTTAAAAAAGTTGAGGAGCAGATTGTAATTTATTCTTTATTTTTTTTCTTTTCCTTTTTGTTTTATTTAAATTGGAGGGTATATCGGTCATTTCATGTGAAAATTAGGGAAAAATGACGTTTTGCGCCAAAAAAATCAAAGGTAAGGACGTTTCGCGTCAAAAAATCAAACGTATGGACGTTTTCCACAAACAGAGGCAAAGGTAGGGACGTTTTGCGCCAATTACCCCAAAATGGACACTCAAAATAAAAAATCCAAAAATGAATTCAAAATTCAAAATACAAAATACAAAATTAAAACACAAAGAGAACAGCACTTAAATGTTTCAAGATCTCAATTCATAATTAAAAGTTTCAAGTTTTTCTTTCAATAATATTATAAAAATTACTTTACATATCCACCCACTACTATCTACCCTCCAAAACCCTAATTATTTTCCAATCTCTACCCTCAGCCGGAGCCACCATTGTTCTCTCTCTTCCTCTGTACCATATCAACACCACCATCGTTCGCGCCGCCGCCATTCCACTTGCCCACAGTCAATGTGGTGCCACCATCGTTTGGGTCTTGTTGGATTCAATTGGTCTTTTTTATTGGTTTTGGGGGTTTTCTTGTTAGTGGTTGTACAGGTGGAGTTGGTGATGTTAATGGTGGATTTTGGCGTAGGTGAAGTGGTGGATCCGACGCTATTGGCAGTGGTGAGGAGGTGGTGGTTGCAAACAGGCGTCGTGTTAGTGGTGACGACGAAGAGTGTCTGTGACCAAGACCATTTTTGGTGCGTTCTTAGCTTTCAATAAATTAGCACATTTTCTCTAATGAAGTTGACCAAATATTATATTAGTGGCAGAAAAATATTTTGTTGAATTTTTATATATTTTTTAGCTTATTTAAAATTACGATGAGCAAATAAGTCTTATGTGTTCCCTCCTAATGGGTCTTTTGGCAATGATCGGGGACAATATGTACTCATTAACATAAAGTTGGGAATAAAAAATACGATGAAAAAAGCAAAAATGAACAAAATTAAAGAAACGTTAATAATTGAAATTCAAAATGTGATATGGTTAACAAAAATCATGATATAAATATAATTATCCAAAGAAAAATATCATTAAAGCATTTTTATTTATAATCTCTCCCTTTTACTTATCATAATTACTGAATTCCTAACAAAAAAATCCGTCCCCCTAAAATGAGCATCCAATGAAGCAAGCACAAAACTAGTAGAGATGATAACGGAGATGGGGCCCTTCCATCTCTATTCCACCAATAATTTTTGAGAGACGGAATGGGACATTGATTAAACTATCCAAATTTAACGCTCTATTTACATATTTATTTATTCAATTATTATTTTTTATTAATATTAAAATAAAAAATAATATTTATGGTGGGAATCTTGTTCCCATTCCCATACCGAGGAAGGAGTGGTAAGGACGGTTTATTTTGCCATATCTAAAATTGGAGTTTTGAAAGAGAAATATTCATCACCAAATACGACGAATTCTAAATGTCGGAGATCCACCCTGAATCTTAGTTTCCGTATTATCGTTATAATTTTAATTATATTTAAAAATATAAAATATAAAATATAATGTAAAAGAAAAATAAATAAGTTAACGGAAAAAATAGGACGAGAAATGGAGTTATTTTTATCTCTATCATGTAATTATTCCTATAAAATCATATTAAGATTCGCGTGATGGTGTAGATCGGTTCCACGTCAGAGTGGGCATAGCAGCATGGGTTGTAGTGCCTCAAGCTAGTCTTGTTTGTTTGTGAAGTTTGCCGAGTCACCGCGCTTTGGGCCCATGCTCGAGTCGACCAGACTAAGGCAGGACATATCGCGAGTTTAAGAAAGAAGAGTCCGCGAGATTCAAGCAAATGGAGCGGGGATCGAACTCCGGGTCATCCCTTGTTGAGGCCAATCTTCACTTGCTTCATCCTTCTCCATTGTTTGGGAGGAAAAATTCACAGGTCATGGATTATCTTTCACGAAATCAAAAATCAGGGCACAATATTTAAATCCACGAAACTCAGGTTATTCCATGAATTAATTAATTATATTTTACATCAAATTAAATATTTAACTGTAACATAATATAATTGACCCACTCCACCTCCACCTCCCCAACTGCTCTGACGACTATTTCGGTGACCGACGACTACTCCGGTGACTTTCACCACCGCTTAATTCCGACGACTGCTCCGATTCCGAGGTCACAGATATCTTATTAAGTAGTTAAAAATTTAATTTCAATCACAACTTATTAAATTAATTGGTCACGGATTAAAAAATTGAGCCATTTACAATTGACTTTATTGGTCACTGATAAAAAAAATTACAGGTCACGGATTTTTTTTAATTGAGGTCACAGATTTTTAATTGGTCACAATTTAAAAAATTATTCCACATTTGTTGGTCACAGGTTATATTTTCAGTCACAGGTTAACGAATTTTAAGGTCACAGTCTCAATCCCAATACACCAACAATACTTGGTCACAGGTCACAGATCGACCAAACATAGGGTCAAAGACACTTCGTCCCATCCGCCACACCCGTCCCCAATCCCAATACACCAACAATACCTATTCATAGATCATAGATCAACCAACCATCCCAAACACTGTTAAAACTCCAAATCAAAATTGTTACCGTTGTCAAACTGCAAAAAAAAAAAAAAAAAAAAAAAAAAAAACACACACACACACACACCAAACCACCAAACCAAAATCTAATACCAGCCATCTGGAACCCACACTCGCCACTTGTTCTCTTTTGCGGGCCACCACCAACACTCAACCCAACCTACAAATTCCACCCAGTGTCTTCAGAAGTCAACCCAAACGTCACATCTATACAGCAACTTCATCAATCAATACACAAACTCAAACAACTTTCCCAGTCCGTCCACCACGGGCCCCTAATTGAACACACAAACAACACAACCACTTCTCCTAGCAATGTCACGTTGTAACGCTGTCGGCAGCAACAACGTCGCACGACGCTACATTGAACGGTGAAGCGCTACGAGTAGGGGTGGGCGTGGGTTGGGTTGGGTCGATTTTTACCCCAACCCAAACCCAACCCAACATTGTCGGTTTGTTCGAAATTCAACCCAACCCAACCCATGTAAATGTTGAAACCCAACCCAACCCAACCCAATTATGTGTCGGTCGGGTTGGGTTGGGTTGGTCGGTTTGAGATAAATTTATTCCACAAAAATTAAAATTAAAATAAGGTTAGTTTGATAATTCTCAAGAACACGATAAAATAAAACGGTAGAGAGATCAGTCCAAGAATATAAGCAAATGTGATTAACAACAAAGACACAACGGTGAATGATCAAGTTTTGTTGGATAAAAAACAGACAATTTTCATGTTTTCTTGTAAACATGTTTGGCTAAAGCTTAAGTAATGTAAAAGTTACTTTTTTAGTAACTTATTGCTTCCTAAGGTGTTTTCGATACATTACTTTTTCTTAACTTTTAAGTAAGAAAAGTGGGTTAATTACTTCAATGATCATTGAAGTTATTTTCTTACCTTAATAATCATTTAAATTTATAAATATTATGCTAATAGTCACTTAAATAAAAATTAACATTGAATCATATGCACTGCTGTTAAGTGCCATGAGTCACCAAAGGCATTAAACAAAATTAGGGAGTTGATAATTGAAAATTAAACATATTCAGATGAGAAATCATATTGAGACTTTAATTATAATCATATTTTCAATTACAATTACAATCGACAATTGACAAAACTAAACTAAAACTATATAAAATTCATACCAATAAACCTAGGCCAGTGCCACTTTTTTCCCTTACATCCATACCTGCCAACAAAGCAAATTAGACAATAGAATATATCAAAACCTGCCTAAGTCATAGAATATATTGCTACCCAAACTTGACCAATTAGACAATGGAATATATCAAAACCTGTCCAAACCAAATTACTACCCAAGTCATAGAATATATGGTACGTCACTGAACAAAATAGAAAAGAAAATGCAGTTTTGGATAATTAAACTGTGTTTGCATCGTGAGAATGAATAAAAGAAACCGATATTAGCAAGAATACTATATATGACAAATATAGAAGCATCCCTGATCATCTGAAAATATAACAATCTAAAGAAAATTTTTAACCTGCTCACAACTCAATTCACCTTTTAACCCACTCACAAACACAAACTAACTCGCTAAATTTCCAAAATTGAACTATCAATTCAGGCAAAGGAAACGTGAAAAACCCAATTCCAAGATGTGTTTTAATTTTTCTTCCTGTGAAGGAATAAACGGTAACGAAAAAGAATAAAATCACACAATTTCAATTTCCATTTAATAGAGAAAAACTCATAACAGCACACGAATCAAAAAAGCACAAGAAATAATAAACTACAATAGAAAATAAAATTATGATATTTGCTGATAGTATTGTAGAGAGCTGAACTGAAATTGTAATCAAACTGAAAAAAAAAAATATTTCACGGACGAGCCTCTGGAATGGCAGCTTCCTGATCAAGAGATCAGTACTCTTCTGGTACTTACGGATTTCACTAAATAAGAGGTTAATGATACAATAAATCAGCACAATTGAAAGATAAACAAACATTATTCCACAGCGTGACCGAAAAAGCTATTTGAAGTGTGAATATAAAAAATGAGTACTCACCGAAGAACAATAGTACCCGGACGGTAGCGGTGAGGCTCCTTTACACCACCAGGTGTAGGGGCAGACTTACGGGTAACCCAAGTCAATGAACTTCGGCTTGAGCGAGAGACAAAGAGAGAAAACTAGGAAGAGCAGTGTCTGGCTGCGCTGGACGGCTTTAGGGTTTTGTTGAAGTCGGTTTTTTTTTTTTTTTTTTTTTTTTTTTTTTGGGGCTGGGTCGGGTCGGTTTCGATCGGGTTTGGGTTGTTAACCCATAACCCGACCCAACCCGACCCGATTAACCGACCCGCAACCCGCCCAAAAAATTCAAAAAATCGACCCAAACCGGTCGGTTTGGGTCGGGTTGATCGGTTTACTCGGGTTGGTTTGGGTTTTGCCCACCCCTAGCTACGAGCAGCGTCGCGACGACGCTGCTGCTGCTGCTGCTGCCGACAACATTGCAGAGAGAGGAGGGGAAGGGGAAGTGATGGAGGGAGAGAGGAGAAGAGACAGAAGAGAGAGGAGGAGAAATGATTAGGGTTTGGGAAATGAGATTTAAATTTGGTGGGGTAGGTGGTATGGTGGGTATATAGATTAATCTAATTTAAAATATTATTATTAATATTAATTGTGAAATTAAAACCTGATTTTTGATTAAATAAAGACAAAACCTAATTTTTAAAAATGTCAAACTTAATGTCTGTTTTATGTAATTACCACTTGTTTGGGTGGTTAGGTCTACGGGCCAAAGGACCACAACTTTGCTACATGATTTATTGGGCTTCCAGCTCAAATTGGGCCTGTATGTCCATAAGTTGACCCATCCTTGGGTCCAGTGGGCCTGTACATTCAAATGCTTGTCCGACAAAATAAGACTGAACAAAATATGTTTAGCCCAATATAACAAAAGTAGAGAAGATTGGAAAATAAATATTGATCTCAATTAAAAAATAAACATAATAATAGACATGACATATGATATATTTTTATTCATACTGTACGGTAGGATGTATATAAGAATTGATTATTATTATTTTTTTAAGTGTATAACATAATATACATACGTAATTTTTTGTCGATTCATATATATTCTAATGTTTCACACCATGCCTCTTGATTTCCACCCAAATTGCGAGCTCGAATCAACAACTTAAGATTTTTTTTTTTCAAATATGAAGATAAAGATGAATCATCTACCTCCTAAGATCGCGATCAGGTGATCTAATTTTAGGAGGGTGGATCGGGATTTTTCATTGGTCTTTAGATTTCATCGCAACTAAAGTTTAAAAAATAAAATATGACATTCAACTATGATTCAATTAAAAAGATTGATACACGTCGTATTTTCTCGAGTGTCACTAAAAATTAATTACAAATTCTGTAATTAAAGGTAAAGAAAGATGAAGTAGTGTAACTCAGAACAGAATTTTTGTATTTAAAGGTGAAATAAAGAATATTAAATTCCACTGGATAACAAATTCAGTAGTAAATGAATCTTAATTGAATTATAAAGCTACTTTCTCAGTTAAATGTGAGAAGTCATGGGGCCAATATTTACCAAAAATAATGTTCTGAATAATAATTTTTTGAAAAATGTGTGAATAAAAAGTATGAAAATATTTTAGATTTACATACAAAATATTTTATAGTGTGAATGTGTGGATGAAAAAGAATATTAGAAAAAAAATTAATTTAAAGGCTGTGAAACATATAAATTATTTTATATAGAGAAGCAAAATATTGACGATTGATTGATTTCTTGTCAAATATTTTGATATTTTGTTTACAAACATGTTTGACACCCATTAATTTCTCTTTTTCTTTCTCATTCTCATTCTCATTCTTCATTTCAATCACACATTCTCCAAATAAAATAATATTACACACAAATCAAAAACTTTTCATCACTTTTCCACCACACATTCTTACATTAATCACTATTCCAAAATTTCTATTTCTCCCAAAATGGGTTTCAAACAGAAATGTCATGAATTGGATTGAATTGAAAAGGCATTTGAGTAATTTTGAGGATCAATTTTTTTTTTTTTTTTTTTCAATTGCTCTACTCAATTGCACTATGGATAAAGTGGGTTGAGTTTGGATTGGATCAAACTGATTATTAGAATATTTTTGTTAGGGAAAAATTCATGGATCAGATATTATCTTTCATGAAATCAAAAATCAGGCCCCAATATTTAAATTTACAAAATTCAGGTTTTTCCATGAATTAATTAATTAATTATATTTTACAATTAATCTATTAAATTAAATATTTAATTGTAATATAATATAATTGACCTACTCCACTCCACCTCACCTCCACTACCACCACCCTCACTACTCCAACGACTATTCCGGTGATCGGCGACAACTTCAGCGACTATTCTCTGACCGCACTTAATTCCACAACTATTCCGATGACCGTTTTGCCGCCACTGAATTCCGGTAACTGCTCCGATTCCGAGGTCACATATATCTTATTAAATAGTTAAAAATTTAATTTTCGATCACAACATATCAAATTAATTGGTCACATATTATTTTGAGGTCACAATTGAAAAAATTTATAGGTCACAGATTTTTAATTGATCACAAATGAAGAAAATTTGTTGGTCACAGATTAACAAATTTTAAGATCACAGTTAAATAGTTAGCCACAGAAAACTATATAGTTGGTCACATACACCCAAACACATGTCTCACAATCTCACTACACCACAAAAACTTGGTCACATATCGATATAGTTGGTCACATATATCGAAACACTCCGTCCACCAATCTCAAAACACCAACTACTTGGTTACAGATTATTTCGAGGTCATGGCTAAAAAATTTGAGCCATTAACAATTAACTTCATTAGTCACTGATAAAAAAAATTAGAGGTCACAGATTTTTTTTTAATGGAGTCACAAATTTTTAATTGGATACCAATCAAAAAAACTACAGGTCACAAATCGATCAAATAGATGGTCACATAAACTTCATCCCATCTGCTAAACCCGTCCCCCAATCCCAGTACACCACCAAAACTTGGTCGCAAGTCACATAACAACCAAATAGTTATCACAGACACTTCAAAAATGAAGCAGCGAAGCAATAAACCAGAAAACCACCCCAAACTGCAGATTCAACGAAGCCAACTCCAGACGAAGGTCACCACAAGGCACATATTGAAACTCAGGCAAGCAAGGACCAGAACACAATCTCTCCGACTGACCTCCTTATCACCCCCAAACAAGCTAGGAATCAACTGAAACCAGTCTCAAACCCAAGCAGTCTCCAAGAACCACACAGAACAGCACCAGATAGCCACTCCCAACCAAAAGCCCAGAAGACCTCAACAGAATAGCGATAATAGAATGAGACGATAAACGAATGAACTTAAATTTGCCTTCTGTGCAATTTGCTTTCGATTTGTGAAAGTTTAGGAAACTAACTTGCAAGTCATGTGTATGCAGCCCTCAGTCTTCTCCACAATGTAATTGTAATTGGGATAGTTGGGCCATTTCTTTTTCTTGGCTAGTTTGCGCATATCCAGATCTGCTTCATCTCTTTCGTTTTCATTGAATTTCTGAAACTCTATGCACTTAAATCTGGGATGCCACGGGACTTTACACTGTGCACAAAAGAGGCGCTGGTATTCTGGACATTTGGATTCGCTAATGATCTCTTCTTCACCGTTATCATTCTACAAAATGACTGAGCAATTTTTGTAAGGACAGCAAAATTTTCGCAGTAGGGGCAGGGGGAGGAGGGGCGGAGGCGGAGGCGGTGGGTAGAGAGCGAGGAGAAATGAAATGGATTAGGGTTTGGATATGTTTCTATTTAAAATAAATTTGATGGGGGTGGGTGGTGAGGTGTGTATATAGATTAATTTAATTTAAAATATTATTATTAATATTAATTATGAAATTAAAACCTGATTTTTGATTAAATAAATTTAAAACCTGATTTTTAAAAATGTCAAACTTAATGTCTGGTTTCATGTAATTACCACTTTTTGTTATTATTGAGTCGGCTCACATTGTTGCACAAACTACGAGGGTAGTATACAAAATAATTTGGCTTCGCTACGCGTTCCACCTTATAACTCTAACATAGAGATTAATCTATTTTGGCTAGAACATTAGATATTAGTAGATATTATGGCCTTGTCTGCCAACAATTTTCAACAGATTTTAATCAACAAATTGATCGTTATTTTCAACCGTAGGGTCCCACATGTGAGAGTGGGAAATTTCAGCGGCTAAATTTGCTTTTCGACGGTTCAAAAATCAATTTGTTGGCTTCAATAATAGATACCAGACAACCTATATATGTTGTACTATTTCCTAAATCTTAAGTTTGTACCGTGTTTTCTTTATAAAATCTTCTTTAGCAAATATCAATTATTTCATCATACATATAAATATGATCTATGTGTGTGAGCGCGTTCGCACGCATAGAGAGGAAGAAATCAAGACTAATAAAGCTTTAATTACTCGTACCATATTTCTTGCAACAATTTGTTCTAGGAAATCAAGCTTGTTAATGATATTGCATGACTTGGCTATAGCTCAAGGATAGAAACATTCTACATCTTCTTTACATGCCACAACCTAATATTGCGATTTATCAGAGTCACTAGCCTTACATTCAAAATCGATCATTCTGAAGTTCAGAGCATTGACTTTCATTACGATTTCATTGGACCACATGAAACAAGTGATCATAATCGAATCAACAACTTAAGATTTTTTTATTTTTTCCAAATATGAAGATAAAGATGAATCATCTACCTCATAAGATCGCGATCGGGTGATCTAATTTTGGAAAGGTGGATTGGGATTTTTCATTGGTCTTCAGATTTCATCGCGAGTCGCACTAAAAATTATACTAAAAGCAAACTCTCAATGCCATTTCCAAAGCGTACCTACGTTTGATTTATATAATATTTATTCAATACTCTATTGTAGGATATATTCAAGATTTATTTACAATTTCCAAAGCATACCTACGTTTGTATAATGCAATGCATCTGCTATAATTTAAGTACAATAAAACTGCATCACTAGGGATATAATTTTTTTTATTTGCTAGCTATAGATTACATATTATTTTTTGAAAAAATATAATTTACATAATACAGTTTAAAATGTTGTAACAAAATATAATTTTGCCAAAAAAATTACAGATATGTGTTAATGGACAAAAATACCCCTTTAATTCAAAATCACAAATCACACCCTTTATATTTTCATTATGCAACAATTTATTTACCTAGAGCTTCTTTGGGATGGATTTTTGAGGGAATGATTGATTTTGAATAATGATATGATGGGAAATGTGTGGTTGAAAAAAAGAAAAAGTTATTGATGTGATGGAAAATATTACTTTATTAAAGAATGTGTGGTTCAAAATGAGAATTGATTTACTGTAGAATTTGGAGAATCCGTATCAAACGGGCCCTTATTTTAAACTATTTTTTATTCTTTAAAATTTAAATTACTATTTATTTTTATATATTAAAAAGAAGCAAAATATCTTTCCCTTTGATAAATTAGCATTCAGTCAAGTTTTCTTACTACATTATTTGCATTTTATTTTTTATTTTTTACACAAATTATATACTTTTATCAACAATAATTATATGTCTTCCCAGCTACAAAGGTTCCTTGCAGAAAAGAGAAAAGTCATCCACCAAAAAAATAAAAAATCAGAAATTAACAGTTAACTGTAGAATAATAACTATATAAAAAACAATAGGAATAATTACAAAAATCAGGTGTAAAATTTACACCAATTCAAAAATCAGGGACCAAACTTTATTTTTCAAAAATCAGGTACTATATAAACATCCTAACCCTAATTTTTTACCCTACCCCTCTTCTCTCTCTCTCTCTCCCCCTCTCCTCCCTTCTCTGCGTCCCCTCCCCCCCTCCTTTCTGCCGGCGCCCCTCTTCTCTCCTCCCTTCTCTGCGTCCCCTCCCCCCTCCTTTCTGCCGGAGCAGCAGCACCGGCTCGCAGCAGCTTGCTGCCGCTGCCGGTGCTCGCAGCAGCGGCCGAAGCTGCTGCGAGCACCGGCGGCAGCTTGCTGCTGCCGGGCTGCGAGCAAGCTGCTGCCGCTGCTCGCAGCGGCTTGCTGCTGCCGGCAGCGGCTGCCGGCGGTGGCGGTGGTTTTTTGTTGGCGGATCTGTGTGGTGGTTGGATGTTTATATTTGTTGTTGTTGGTGGCAGATTTATTGTTGGTGGTGGCGGCGTCGCGGTTCAGTTTTCGTCTGTGTTTTGTGATTGGTTAGTTTGTGTTGGTCTATCTGTGACTTGTGACCAAGTATTTGTAGTAGTGTATTTAGTCTGTGACCAAATGTTTGGTGATCTGTGACCAAATGTTTGGTAATATCTGTGACCAATCAATCAACTGTGACCTAAAAATTTAATAATCCGTGACTCAAAATTAATATGTGACCAATTAATTTAAAATCTGTGACCTCGAATAATCAAATTTGACGATATGTGACCATTAAATAAATCTGTAACTTATAATTATGAATCTGTGACCATTAATTACAAACTGTGACTTTATTATCATTATTTAATAAATATTTTTAATTAATTAAATTTATACCTGATTTTTGAATTTTCAAACTATTTACCTTATTTTTGAATTGAGGTAAAGAAAACACCTTAAATATGTATTTTTCCCAAAACAATAATACTTGAGTTATTTTGATTTTGATTCATTTAATAAAAATTATTAATCAGAAGATGGCAAATAGGAATTTTCACTTGTTTTCACAATATGGGAAGACTCGAATGACGTTCAATACATTATTTGCTTATCATAATTTTTTATTTTTGATGAATTACTTATCATAGTTAACTTCTATTAATTTTATCTTATGGTCCGTTTGATTGCAAAAGTTGAAAGAAAATGGTTTACTGGGAAATGAATTGCTTGGAATTTGTTTTATTAGGAATTGTAATTAATTGTGTTTGATTGGTATAATTTTCTACCTGGAAAATGTTGAAAGTTTGGTGTCCGTTTGGCTTCGTTTTTTATGAAAATTATCCATTAAAGTGATAATTTTTTCTACCAATACGTCTAGAATTTGTTCCAATTACCAAAAAGTAAAAAAAAAAAATTAAACAATTAGAAAAAATTATCATATTCGTTTGACTTTGTTTTGTATAGAAATTGTTAACAAAAATGAAAATTATTTTTACAATGGTTGATATAATTGGTTGTCATTGCTAAAAAAAAAAAAAAGCAAAAAACAAAGGTGGAAATTGTTTTCTCACCTAATAGGTGAGAAAACAAAATCAAGTAAATGTGCATCAAATGGTTGTACCAAGAAAATAGGTGAAAAATGAATTCCCTAAAAAAAAAAAAGACACATCAAATACATGAAAAGTGAAAAAATGGAAAATGTTTTCCATATTTCATGGAATTTGAACCCTATCAAATGGACTCTTAGAGTTCATATCTCCAACGACTAAGGTATTTGAACCACCGTTTTATCAAACAAAAACTAGCATCCTCTCCCTATAATAGCAAATAGCAAAATGGTTTTCGAATGGCGTATTCTCCACCATCGAGCAAGAGTAGTTTTTAGATAAAATAAAGAAACTAAGGGAAGAAGATAATAAATTTTACAAATCTCGTTTAGAAGCAGATGAAAAAAAATTAAGAAAACATCAAAAATCAAAGAATGAAACATAAAAAGTTAAAAAAGAAAACAAACAAGAAGATGAATTGGCAAAAGAACATAATACTTTATTAACAATCAATGGGGAGAGAATACAATTTATACAATATTCTGCTTACAAAACTGAATGAAGAGTCCACTATTTATAGGGGAATCGTCCTAAACCCTAAAATATGGTAACTATGTCAAAAAATCGCGTAAAATTGAAAAATAAGAAAAAAGATTCACGGCTCGTTGCTCGAGCGAAGCTCATGCGAGAGCTTGTCGCTCGAGCCATGACTCAACAATAGGCTAGCGATGGATTCCTGTTCTAATTTTGCCCCTCTCTCTCGAGCGGGATTCGTGTGTCCGTCCAACGTCGTCAATCCGTCATTTTTCTTTCTTAAACTCTATTTTGACATCTTCAAACTCAATACTCCAAAAAGCAAAGCCCTAGACCCAATTTGGATTAGATTTGGGTTACAAAACCTACAATCTCCACCTTGACACAAATTTCGGTGCAACGAACAAAGCTCCAAAATTTCTCCACCTGGAAAAATAAGTCCGACTGCAGCGAAACACACTAAACTCTTCAAATTGAACCAAACCTCTCCAACACTCAAAAGTACTCTTCCTCTTCCACCATATCCAAACACGGATACAAATGAACCCAACCTCCGGATTCCCAAAATTCACAATGAATTCAAAATTTACCAAACAGGGTCGAAACACACCTTGTAGCAGAATCTCCACTAAATGCTTTAACTGAAGGCCCCTAGCTAGACTTGTCACCTTCAACAACTCCAAAAGCATGCACATTCAGATTAGCATCCCCGTACCTATTTCCAATGGGTCTCTCCCTAGCCATTGAATACAATGGAACCGTAGACTGTGGTGGCAAAGCAAAATTACCCATATCTCCCAAACTCGACAGAGTAGTATTCTTCAAAATGGACCCAGAGCTACTTCCCAACGGTACTGTACCAAACTGTATTTCCACCATGTACCAAACATATGCTGATGTTTCTTCACTGATTTTGTCCGACCTTGCAAGATGTATAACTGAGACTTTCTCCACCCCTCCAATACAACACGGATACCCTTCTAAACCTTCAGGACTCCACATACACTAGAGAATGTGTACCCTCTTGAATTCAGGGTACTCAGTGAGATGATATTCTTCTTCAAGTCTGGAACATGTCGAACCTGGCCAAGTGTTCTGATTGTTCCATCCACCAACTTCAATCTGACTTTCCCAATACCAGCTACCCGACAAGATTCGTTGTTTCCCATAACAACAGCACCTTGCGTCACCGTTTCATATGATTCAAACAGATCTCGATTGGGACTCATATGAAACACACAAGCTGTATCCAAAATCCACTCCTCGTTAGGCTTGGATTCCCGTCAAAAATAGTCAAAAGATCTCCCTCACTTACAAAGTTCTCTACAATGTCGCTTCACCTGAAGTCTCTGATTGCCTTCCACGATTTGTAGCTGAATTACCCTTACCTTGCAACTTCTCGCAATCCCTCTTGATGTGTCATTTCTTCTTGCAGTAAAAGCAGACCCTATTGTTGAAATCCACTCTCGACTTGCCCCTTCGTCGATCACCACAAACCACAAGAGCTTCATCATCTCTGGAACCAGCTCCAACCAGATGCTTCAGCTTCTCCTTTGAGAACAAAGCATCATATGCTTCTTCAATGGTGAGTGTGTCACGACTATACATAATCATGTCCCTAATAACGAAACAAACCAGGCAGTGAGCACAACAGGATTAAGGCCAAGTCCTCTTCATCATATTTTACCTCTAACATCTCCAGATCAGCGACAATCTCCTTAAACACGGCCAGATGATCTTCTAGTGATTGGCCTTCTGTCATGCAATAAGAATAAATCATCTACTTCAAATGCGATTTCAATAAACGATGTTGAATGATCTGATCCGAATGAGGAAATTCTGATGCTTCACTGCCTTAAATCACTAAATTTTATCTCACATTTTTTATATTAATTTAATTGATCAACAATTCAACTCTCCCGCAAATTTAAGAGGACAATTCACCCCCTTTGGAACCTTTGACAACTTTTCCATCTCCCTGTGGATACAACACCTCAAAACTACACTACAACACCGCGTAAATCTTTGGGCGTAATCAAATTTTGACATCGCTGTTAGGGAGACGGTATAAGAAATTGAAGGATCCTCTAGCAAAATGGTGACTTCGTTCCCTTTTTCAATTTCATTTTTAGTTAGTTTATTATCTTTCTTTGTTATTTGTTTTTCTCACATCATTTCCTTTTAATTGTGTTTTATGAGCAGGTATCGAGACGAGCGAGGAAGATTTGTGGAAACACCTCTCATAGAGTTTGAACATCTTTTTAACCCTATTTTTGATTCTGCATCTGTTAACACGAACACCACATCACATAACACAATGTCTGATAGTGAGCATGATGCACCGTATAGAACTTTGCATGATTACCTGCACCCCACGCGTACATCTACACCTTCATGTATTATGTTTCCACCCAATATGCCACGCATAGATTTTAAACCTGGAATGATTCAACTTATTCCCAATTTCCATGGACTTGAAAATGAGAACCCGTATGTGCATATTAGGGAATTCGAGGAGGTAGTAGCAACCTTTCACAATCAACATGGTACAATGGATGCAATTAGGCTTAAATTCTTCCCATTTTCTCTTAAGGAAAGGGCAAAAAGCTGGTTGTATTCATTGAGACCACGTTCGATTGGAACTTGGGCTGAAATGACCCAAGCGTTCTTTGGCAAATACTTTCCCCACCACAAAACAACTGCGTTGAAAAAGCAAATCTCTTCTTTTATCCAAAAGGAGAGTGAAACTTTATATCAAGCGTGGGAAAGGTATAAAGAACTCCAAGCTCTTTGTCCCCACCATGGTTATGAGAGTTGGCATATCGTGAGCTATTTCTATGAAGGGTTAACACCTAGAGAGCGTCAATTTGTTGAGATGATGTGTAATGGCGATTTCCTACAAAAAGATCCAGATGAGGCTATAGGATACTTAGATGACTTAGCTGAAAAAGCCCATACTTGGACTGGACCTAGTGCCACTGAGAGTACTAATAGGTCACGACCCGCAAGTAACCCCACTAGCACATGTATCTATCATCTTAGAGAGGAGGATAGCCTTAGAGCAAAAGTAGAAGCCCTAACTAAAGAACTTGAAACCCTACGTGCTAAAGGCTCGAAACCTATACAGAATGTATCTCGTGTTGAGTCTAGTGGAAATTGTTTTGTGTGTGGTGGAACTGATCATCCAGCGCAAGAGTGTATCACTTATGCTGAGATGAAGGGACTTTATGAGGAACATTGTAATGCTTTAGGCATCTATCAAAAGCCCTACACCCCCACTTCGAAACCTATAACCCAGGGTGGTGGAATCACCCCAATTTCAGTTGGAAATCTACCCAACAAAATTGAGCTTACAATGCACCTCCACATCAATTCACAACCTCCAAGAATTCCTTAGAAGACACCTTACATGCATTTATCGAGGCACATGGTAAAACGAACCAAAAGTTTGAGACTATGATTAGCCAGATAGTCGAGGAAAACAAGGAGATAAAGAGTCATATGTCTAAATTAACCAATGTCTTGGCTGTGGGGAACGTGAAAAATTTCCAGCTCAAGCTCAACCAAATCCTAAGGGGCAACACATGGCACAAACGTCAGGATCAGGAGAACCTAACTTTAAGGAAGTAAATGTCATAACCACTCGTTTAGGGAAGGTCTTAGAACCAACTCTCAAACCTAGGGAAAATGAGATTGAGTCCAGTGAGTCAAATGAGAATAACCCTAGTGAGGAGGTAATAAAGAATCCAGTCAGAGTGCCCTTCCCTCAAGCTCTTAAGTCTACCTCAAAATCTGTTGGCCATCATAGTGAGATCTTAGAGCACCTAAAGCAAGTAAAAATCAATCTGCCACTCTTGCATGTGATTTCACAAGTTCCTACATATGCTAAAGTCCTTAAGGACTTGTGCACTGTGAAAAGGAAACACCATGTCAAGAAAATCACTTTCTTGACTGAACACGTGAGTGCTGTGATTGAGCAAAGGACCCCACCAAAGTATAAAGATCCTGGTTGTCCTACTGTTTCGTGCATCATCGGGACCATGAGATTGGACAAGCCCTTTCTTGATCTAGGGGCCAGTGTCAACATCATGCCTTATGCAATTTACTTGTCATTAGGTTTAGGTGAGATGAAACCTACATCTGTAAGTCTACAATTGGCTGATCGGTCCACTATAAGACCAAGAGGTGTAGTTGAGGATGTCTTAGTACAAATCGATAAATTTTACTACCCTGTTGATTTCTTGATTTTAGACTTAAAAGTGGATGTAAATGTTAATTCTAAGATTCCTATCATTCTTGGTAGACCATTCCTTGCCACGACTAATGCTCTTATAAATTGTAGGAACGGTCTAATGAAGCTATCATTTGGGAATATGACCTTAGAAGTTAACATCTTTCATGTCACTAAGCAGGCTGAGGAAGATGATGCGTGTCACCAAACATACATGATTGATGCACTCACTTAGGAGGTAGCTGATGATATGTTTCTTGGACCACCGTAAGAAACTCTAGAACTAGATGAATTGGATGCAGCCATCGATGAACATGCCCCCACTCTAGATTTTGAATTTTTCCCTAGTAACCCCACACATGTACTAGATGGAGGCGGATGAGCCATACCAATGGTTATGTCCAATGAGTTCGGTGCACCACAAGGAAACTTGGGATCGCCCTGGCTAGATGCGGGCTAAAAATGGAAACATTGGGTTGAGTCAATGACAATAAACAAATGCGTTGTTTGGGAGGCAATCCAATGGAAGTTATTTCTCCCTTTTTTTGCATTTGCTCTATGGTTATTTTCATTCCACATTTTTAGTTGTAGTTTTATTTTCTTTCTTTACACCACCATCCATTTGAGTACTTTCAGGCTTCTTATACCTCAAGTTTCTGTTGATTCACTGCCATGCTCAGGTGACATCTTTCCCTTCTTTTCTTTGGTATTCATGTTTATGCATTGAGGACAATGCAATATTTAGTTGGGAGAGTTACTTTGAATGCTATTATGATTATCATGGATTTTTGTTGATTTGTCATGATGGGTTAAATTTTTTTTTCTTAAGTCTCTGATTTGCTGCATGATTGTACTTTTGAATGACAAAATGTGCCACTAGGAGTTAATTATGTTATGAAAGTCTAGATGTCAAGACACTTACTGAATTATTTTTGTGCACACAAGCCTTGTGGTAAGATGGTTGTTTGACACATGTGGCTAAGGAAGTCTCTTGTTAAGGTTTCTTTATGTGAGAATTGGTGAGAATTGAGCTACAATACAAAAAAATGGTAGTAAGTGTTCATTGATTATGTGAATTGGAAACTTTTTGTGAGAATAATATCACATGGTTTGTGGTAAGATGGTGGATTACTTGAGAAATGATAAAAGTCAATTTAGGACTGACATTTGAGCCTCAACCTTTCTTTTCAATACCCTTAGTAGCCACTTTGAGCCATACACATATATAGCATTTTCTTCTTGCACCTATGTTATCCATACTTCTCCACATCGGAATACAACTTTTGTGCATATTTTTCCCATCTTTTTACTTCCAAGTGTGTAGTAGGTATTGAATGTTTATTTGTGAAGAATACAAGCAAGGAAAACGACAAGAGTTTGCTAGTATCTAAAAAAAAAGAAAAAAAAATATTGAAGATGCTCTACTTGGTTGATTTTGGGGTTTGAAATGTTGAAGAATATATTGGTTTAAGGATGTGATCCATTGGAATATTTGATGCAATATTTAGCTATGTGCTTGGAAGTTTTGAATCACTATATTCTTCCTTCCATATAATCCAACCTGAACTTTACCTTTGCATTG
The DNA here is from genome assembly GCA_019097785.1 of Fraxinus excelsior. Lineage (NCBI taxonomy): Eukaryota > Viridiplantae > Streptophyta > Magnoliopsida > Lamiales > Oleaceae > Fraxinus > Fraxinus excelsior. Next base: position 58,380 of record JAGHKM010000044.1, read on the forward strand.
GCTGTTTTGATCTCAAGTAGGTTGTGGTAAGAAATTGATAGATTCTCATTTGAAAGTATGTCTATCACAGAATCAATGTTTGCTTGCTACTTGTTCATAAATGTTTAAGCCTCCAAATTTTGAGTGTTCACCTTTCTCGGCTCCATAGAGAGAAATCTCACACTAAACACTTCGATACTCATGAGTTATGGAGTCGAACCTTTAGTTCGAGACATACTTGAAGTTACATGTGTTAGGGTTAGTGGTAAGATGATTATAGCTTGACACACACTCATATATTTGGCATGAGTCTTTGACATCTTGATAATCGTGACATTGTTAATTTCGTGTGGTATTGAGTTTGAAGAGGGCATGACATGTGGTTAAATTAGAACTTAAATAGACCAGTCATTCATTCATCTTGCTCTGCATAGGATTAGCAATAAGCAAGTTGAGGGTGTGATAATATTGAAAGCCCAAGATTGGCTAACCAAGAGGGGGGTGAATTGGTTTTTAAAACTTTTTCGATAATAATATAAGATTTAAAAACTAATGTTCACACAAATGATAATAGAACAATTTAAATGCAAATAGACACGTAGGTAAAGGAAATAAGTTTGCACAAAGTAATAGCGTTAAGTAAAAGAGTTAGAGAATGCAAACGATATGATATGGAGGTTCGATCCAACGCAATGATCTACGTCCCCCGTTACCAAGCTCTCCGTCACGAGCAAGGCCTTTTTCACTATGTTGATTGACTTGTGGTGCAATCCAACCTTTTACAATGCTTCCGGTGACTTACAACCAAGGAGCACCGATCCTTTTACAATGTTGAGCTTTCCGGGACCTCAACACGACCCACAATTCACAAATGAATATTACAAGTGAAAAACTTCTCTTCTTAACTAATGATGAGTACAAGGTTGAGTGTAAGAGGAGAAGTAGGCAAACACTTTAATGGATAGCAATGAATGAAGCTCAAGTGTTTTGTGTATAAATCTTTGATGTAAGAATGATTTTCAAGAATTAGTTTTTGATCAAAGATTTTTCAAGAGCAAAGTATGTAAGATCAAATGTAGACTCAAGTAGTATCAAATTTAATGCTCAAAGGTTACATATTAAATGGTAGATGAGTTGGTATTTATAATAGTTGAAAAACGTCAAAGTCTCTGTCCAACCGGACAACCAACCGGACGTCCGGTTCAGAACCGGATGACCAACTTACCGTTAGAACCACTTTTGTCAGAACGGTCAAAAAAGTTAACCGGACGTCCGGATGACAAAATATCATTCTGGTCATTTTCCTTTTTATTTTGGTTTGCAAATAATGTTTTTCCCGATTTTTCAATATAAGTTTGTCTTGATAGTTTATAAGAAATATGTTTGTCTTGATAGTTTACAAGAAATATGTTTGGAAAAACTTTCATTTGAAGAATAATTTTGTGCAAACGTTTTTATCTCGTAAATTGTGTTAAGTGCGAGAAAACCATTTCTTGAGCTCGAAGTGTCATTGCTAAGAATTAAAATGCTTTACCTTTACAATCAAGTCAAAAGAAGTCTAGATACAATATCTTTGATAATTTTGATGCGAGTGCTTGATTTGAGATGTAAAGCTTGTCCCCATAAGAGCTTGATCAATCTTTGTTTGAGCTTCCTTGACAACTTCTCATTCAATTGTTTAGACTCAATTTGCCAACATGTCAATTTAAAGATAATGTTAGAGATAAACATAAGTTGTTTGTTATAATCAAAACATATGGTATGACCATAGGTCAACAAATATAGCAAATTTATTATGTTTTTCACCCATTAATATTTGTGTTTTTACGATTATTTGACTCATAAATACACTAAGTACTTTTGTATCTTAGTTTAGGTTTCAAATGGGTGAAAACGGTGGAAAATGAAAAAAAGTGAAAGTTCAGAGACTGAAGAGCAAATACTCTAAACTTGTTTCCAATCTTGTAATAAATATTTGAGAGCATTAGAGGTCAATTGGATGAAGAAATGAGTCAAAGGGATGAAATATAGCCAAAACATGATCACAAATCAGCTTTCAAGCTGAAAAGTTTTGCATCGATTTTCAGCCTCATATTGAGACCAGTTTTTGACATGGAAAACGATTGAATTTAAAGGTAGTCTCTGAAACAAAGTTGTAGCCTTTTGAATTAGCTTTCCAACGCAACTTGAATTAGCTCAATCGAAGATCAAGAAAGAACGTTATGGCCCAAACACGCTGCAAAGAGCACTCTATTACCTCCAGGAGAGGCATGCACCTCACACCAAGAAAGCCTCGACTGAGGCTGCCCAATTCCTTAAGGTGCGCACCTCAAGCCAAAACGCGAAATTTTTCTAGTTTTCTTATTTGATTGAAACACGTATGGAAACCTAATTTTCCACCATATTTAAGCCCCAAAACGTTCCAGAACGCCCACTATTCATCTCCTATCAGTTTTCTCTCAAGTTTGGCTCAAGAACTCCATGGAAGGCTAAAGAAATTGGTGAAGCAAGGGAGGAACTCATTCGGATTCGGTGATTTCACGTCGTTTATTCATGCTTTTTGGTATTTATTTTGCTAAACACTTCTAGATCTAGATTTTCATCTTTATGAGTTAATTGTGAAATTGATTTAACATGTATTAAGTTTTTTTTTTCATAGAATCAATCTCATTTTTCTATCAAACAATTGAACTATGTGTTGAATTTCTATTTCATTAAATCTATTGGTGTGGTTATCTACTTTCTTATGCTATATGTATATGAATGATTTATAATCTAATTTCAATAGATGATTGTGATAATTGTTAAGGGAATCTAGAATTTGGGAGTAAAATTATGAATTAAATTGGTCTTGATTGCTAAATTTTTCGATTAGAGTACCGGGATGAAGGTCTCTAATTGTGTCATCAATTTGAATAAACGATGTTGAATGATCTGATCCGAATGAGGGAATTCTGATACTTCACTGCCTTAAATCACTGAATTTTATCTCACATTTTTTTGATATTAATTTAATTGATCAACAATTCAACTCTCCCACAAATTTAAGAGGACAATTCACCCCATTTGGAACATTTGACAGCTTTTCCATCTCCCAGTGGATACGACATTCCAAATCTGCACTACAACACCACGTAAATCTTTGGGTGTAATCAAGGTGATATGGTACGATATGAAGTATAGATCGCACAAAGAAGAAATAAGATTAAAAAGAAAACAAGCAAGAAGATGAATTGGCAGAGGAACAAAATAATTTATTAACAACCAATGGAGAGAGAATACAATTTATGCAATATTCTGCTTACAAAATTGAATGAAGAGCCTACTATTTATAAAAGAATCGTCCAAAATCCTAAAACATGGTAACTAGGTCAAAAAATCGCATAAAATCGAAAAATAAGGAAAAAGATTTGCGGTTCAGCGACGGCTCAGGGATAGGCTAGCGATGGATTCATTGTTCCAATTTTGCTCCTCTCGCTCGAGCGGGAGTCGAGTGCGATTCCATCATTTTTCCTTCTTGGACCCTATTTTGACATCTTTAAATCCAATACTCCAAAATGCGCAACCCCAATTTGAATCGAATTTGGGTAACAAGACCTAACATGTGATTTGTTCTTTGGGTAATTACATTACTATTACAAAATTTACTTACTACACCACATTATAGTCATACCATAATTCAAATATATTTTTAATAAATACACCACAACATTATACTCATAATCCAATAAAAACTAAAAATGAAATATATATATATATATATATATATATATATATATATATATATTGTTGTGTACTCATCATCTCAATTTTTTTTTTCTTTTTCACATTACACAGATTTTTTTTTTTTTTTTTTATATGTATCATCTACAATTTCAAACATTTAAAACTTTTATCTTCTTCCGCAATCCCACCTTCACTCCACTCCCACCCCACTATTAAAAACTTCATATTCTTCCTCACCGGCTCACCCCTACCCCAAACTAAAACCCAAAAATTATGGGTTGAATTTCCGATCATTAGCTACTGTAAGTGAAGATAAATGCATCATTTGAGGGTTATTAGTTGAGTTTTGGTTTTTGAAGATTATAAAAATAAGGTACCATTAATTTTTCAGATGAAGTCCCACCGGAATCTACAAAAATCGCCAAAATTTCATCAGTAAATAGTTCAAATTGTACAAAACAAATGGGGAAAACCAATTGATTCTGGTTTTATTGGGTTTTTCGAATTTTGAATTCTGCAACATTTTGTATGCAAGTTCTATAGCTATAGCTTTAACAAGCTTCCAAGTCCTTTAACTTCAAATTATTTCATTATTATAAGCAATAAACATATCCCATGGAACATCTCCTACTAACATCCAATCCTCATCCTTGTCTTCAACGTCTTTGGGTAAGATCTCAACGGCAGCCACCCTACAACTTGTGCGCTAAAATCGTAAACCTCCCATCATACCTAAAAGATTTGGATATAATCTATGATTGTGGTGGAACAATAAATTGTTTTATGTGATAAATATATTAAAACTCCATTTGTGTAATTTTCTTTTAGGCTATTTAAGTAAAAAAGGAAAAAATGTTTAAAATTGTGATGTAACTAATAATTTTCCTAGTGGTAATATAATCACCCTTGTTCTTTTCAATTAAGGATATTTTCATCTTTTCAACTATTTATAATAACATAATTGTAATTTATTTTTATTTTTTTCAGCACATAAAATGTCGCATTTAAAATTAATAAAATATGGTATGTAGATTATAATTTTATCTTATATACGAGTTTATTTTGTAAATTTTTCATTTTGTACCGAATTCAATAATTTAACAACTACTTAAATAAATCTTAATTGAATTTCATAATATCATGAAATCACTTTCTCAATTTGATAAGAAAAAATAAATGAAGAGACGGCTCATATTTATCTTCACTTATTTATTTGATGCGAGAATTATATCAAACAGAATTTATATAGAGAAGCAAAAATGTGATTGATAAGTTAAAAGTAAAATGCTGAAACATTGGTTATTTCGGTGATTAACTTCCATATATTTTAACATTATACCAATATCGTGAGAGTAACTCTATACATTTAGTGATATGCATCATTTACCTACATAGAAGTGAGGCTTCCGACACATTTTCTAACGAAGAAAACACATTTCAAATTCATTAGATAATGTAGCAATAGTCCAACTTCACATAAATTGCTGATAATCATCACTCTAGATGAATAATATTATTTTATTGCGAGTATTAATTTGTGGCTTCTGTTTGTAGGGGGACAACATTAAGCTACCAAATTTAATTTTGGACTGCTGTTTAATTAATTTTGACTTGAGTATCAGATTTAACTAGATATCGTGTTGCACTATTTAATAAAATCAAAAGTACACAAAATACGTATTTTTTTTCCTTTTTTTGCGAAAATTAATTAATTATTTATATCTACCTATATAAATATAATTGTAGGTGGATATATTTTCAGCATGTATGAAACCGATAAATTTTAAAATACATTTCTCTCTTATTTTTTTTCAACCACACATTACTCAATAAAATACTATTACACACAAACCTAAAAACCTAAAACTTTTTTCTTATTTTTAACCACACATTCACCATTAAATAACTATTCCAAAAATGTATTTTGGCAAAAGAATGCGGCTCAAACTGGTCCATAATCTATATATACACACACACACGGAGACACACACACATGGATACAGAGAAAAAGCTAGCTTCAATTACTCGTATATTTCTTGTCGTCATCATGTTCAAGGAAATCAAGGTGCAATGATATAAACATCCCATGTCTTCTTTACTTGCCGTGACCTAACAATGTGATTGATTAAAGTCACATTATTTGTCTATATAGAAGTGAGGCTATTGGCACATTTTCTAATGAATAAAACACATTTCAAATTCATTAGACATTGTAGTAGTACTCCCACGTCACATAAATTACTGATAATCATCACTCTAGATGAATAACGTTATTCTATTGGGAGTATTAATTTGGGGCTTCTGTTTGTAGGAGGGCAACATCAATTAGCTTCCAAAATTAATCTTGGACTTCTATTTAATTAATTTTGACTTGAATATTAGACTTAACTAGATATTGTGTTGCACTATTTCATAAAATCTAAAGTATACAAAATATGTATTTTTCTCCTTTTTATGCGAAAATGAATTATTTATTTATATCTACCGTAAATATAATTGTAGTGTAATTGTAGATGGATATATTTAGAGCATGTTTGATACTCATTAATTTTAAAATACGTTTTTCTCTCTTTTCTTTTCAACAACACATTATTCAACAAAATAGTATTACACACAAATCTAATTTTTATTTTTATTTTTTAACAACGCGTTCACCATTAAATTACTATTCCAAAATATATTTTGGCAAAATAATGGGTCTCAAACTGGTCCATTATTGTTATAAACACACACAGAGAGAGAGAGAGAGAGAGAGAGTTTCAATTACTCGTATATTTCTTGTCATCATCATGTTCAAGGAAATCAAGGTGCAAGGATATAAACATCCCACGTCTTCTTTACTTGCATAACCTAACAATGTGATTGATTAAAGTCACATCATTTGTCTATATAGAAGTGTGGCTATGACACATTTTCTAATGAAAAAAACACCATTCAAATTCATTAGGTAATGTATTATTAGTCCAACGTCACATAAATTACTAATAATGAATGACATTATTTTATTGTGAGTATTAATTTAGGCCTCTGCTTTTAGGGGGACAACATGAAACTATCAAAATTAATATTGGACTTCTGTTTAATTAATTTTGACTTGAATATTAGATTTAACTAGATATTGTATTACACTATTTCATAAAATCTAAAGTACACAAAATATGTATTTTTCCTTTATTTATTTATTTATATCTACCTATATAAATATAATTGTAGATGGATATATTTAGAGCATGTTTGATACCCATTAATTTTAAAATACATTTTTCTTTTTTTCTTTTTGACCACACATTATTCAATAAAATAGTATTACACGCAAACCTAGAACTTTTTCCTTATTTTTTTTTAACCACACATTCACCATTAATAGGGTGTTTGAAATTCATTTTTTGGAGAATAGAATTTTGGAATAGTGATTGATGAGAGAATGTGTAGTGGAAAAGTTATGAAAAATTTTAAATTTGTGTGTAATATTATTTTATTGGGAGAATGTGTGGTTGAAATAAAGAAAAAAACGAGAATGAGTGCCAAACAGGAGCTAAATCACTATTCCAAAATGTAATTTGGTAAAAGATTGGGGCTCAAACCGGTCCATAATCTATATGTATAGTGGAAGAGAGAGCTAGCTTCAATTACTTGTATATTTCTTGTCACCATCATATTCAAGGAAATCAAGGTGCAAGGATATAAACATCCCACGTCTTCTTTTCTTGCCATTACATAAAAATATGATTGATTAAAGTCGCATCATTTGTCTATATAGAAGTGATGCTACTGACACATTTTCTAATGAAGAAAACACATTTCAAATTCATAAGACAATGTAGCAGTAGTCCAATGTCACATAAATTATTGATAACCATCACTCTAGATGAATAAAGTTATTTTATTGTGAGTATTAATTTGGGGCTTCTACTTTTAGGGGGACAACATCAAGCTATCAAAATTAATATTGGACTTCTATTTAATTAATTTTGACTTGAATATTAGATCTAACTAGATATTGTGTTGCACTATTTCATAAAATCTAAAGTGCACAAAATATGTATTTTTTTTTTTGTTTTGCGAAATTCTTTATTTATTTATATCTACCTATATAAATATAATTGTAGATGGATATATTTAGATCATGTTTGATACCCATTAATTTTAAAATAAATTTTTCTTTTTTTCTTTTCGACCACACATTATTCAATAAAATAGTATTATACGCAATTCTAAAACTTTTTCCTGATTTTTTTAACCACATATTCACCATTAAATAACTATTCCAAAATGTATTTTGGCAAAAGAATGTGGCTCAAACTGGTCCACAATCTATATGTACAAAGGGAGAGAGAGCTAGCTTCAATTACTCGTATATTTCTTGTCACCATCATATTCAAGGAAATCAAGGTGCAATGATATAAACATCCCACGTCTTCTTTACTTGCCATTACCTAACAATGTGATTGATTAAAGTTGCATCATTTGTCTATATAGAATTGACGCTACTGACACATTTTCTAATGAAGAAAACACATTTCAAATTCATTAGACAATGTAGCAGCAGTCCAATGTCACATAAATTATTGATAACCGTCACTCTAGATGAATAACGTTATTTTATTGTGAGTATTAATTTGGGGCTTGTGCTTTTAGGGGGACAACATCAAGCTATCAAAATTAATATTGGACATCTATTTAATTAATTTTGACTTGAATATTAGATTTAACAAGATATTGTGTCGGACTATTTCATAAAATGTAAAGTATACAAAATATGTACTTTTTCCCTTTTTGCGAAAATTAATTAATTATTTATATCTACCTATATAAATACAACTGTAGATGACTATATTTAGAGCATGTTTTATACTCATAAATTTTAGAAATACATTTTTCTTTTTTTTTTTCAACCACACATTACTGAATAAAATAGTGTTACATTCAAACCCAAACTATTTCTTGTTTTTAAACCACACATTCACTATTAAATCACTATTCCAAAATATGTTTTGGCAGAAGAATGGGACTCAAACTGGTCCATAATACACACACAAAGAGTGGGAAAGAGAGCTAGATTCAATTACTCATTTATTTCTTGTCATCATTTTGTTCAAGGAAATCAAGGTGCATGGATATAAACATCCCACATCTTCTTTACTTACCATTACCTAACAATGTGATTGATTAAAATTGCATCATTTGTCTATATAGAAGTAAGGCTACTGACACGTTTTCTAATGAAGAAAATACATTTCAAATTCATTAGACAATGTAGCAATAGTCCAACGTCACATAAATTACTGATAACCACCCCTCTATATGAATAACATTATTCTATTGTGACTATTAATTTGGGGATTCCGATTGTAGGGGGACGACAACAAGCTATCAAAATTAAGTTTGGACTTGTGTTTAATTAATTTTGACTTGAATATTAGATTTAACTAGCTATCGTGTTGTATTATTTCAGAAAATCTAAAGTGTACAAAATATGTATTTTTCTCCCTTTTTGCGAAAATTAATTAATTATTTATATCTACCTATATAATATATAATTGTGGATGGATATATTTAGAGTATGTTTGATACCCACTAAGTTTAAAATACATTTTTCTCTCTTTTCTTTTCGACCATACATTATTCAGTAAAATAGTATTACACGCAAATATAAAACTTTTTCCTTATTTTTTAACCACACATTCACTATTAAATCACTATTCCAAAATGTGTTTTGGTAAAAGAATGGGACTCAACTGGTCCATAATATATATATATATATAGTGAGAGAGCTAGCTTCAATTACTCGTATATTTCTTGTCATCATCATGTTCAAGGAAATCAAGGTGCAAGAATATAAACATCCCACGTCTTCTTTACTTGCATAACCTAACAATGTGATTGATTAAAGTCACATCATTTGTCTATATAGAAGTGAGGCTACTAACTCTAATGAGGAAAACACATTTCAAATTCATTAGACAATGTAGCTATAGTCCAGCGTCACATAAATTACTAATAATCATCACTCTAGATGAATAACATTATTCTACTATGGGTATTAATTTTGGGCTTCTGTTTGATTATTTTGACTTGAATATTAGATTTAGCTAGATATTGTGTTGTGCTATTTCATAAAATATAAAGTATACAAAAGATGTATTCTTCCTTTTTTTGGCAAAAAAATAATTATTTATTTATATCTACCCATATAAATATAATTGTAGATGAATATATTTATAGCACGTTTAATATCCATTAATTTTAAAATACATTTTTCTCTTTCTTCTTTTTAACCACACATTATTCAGTAAAATAATATTACACGCAAACTCAAAAATTTTCCTTATTTTTTAACTACACATTCACCATTAAATCATTATTCAAAAATCTATTTTAACAAAAGAATGAGGCTCAAACTAGTCCATAATCTATATATAGAGAGATAGAGAAAGAGCTAGCTTCAATTACTCGTATATTTCTTGTCATCATCCTATTCAAGGAAATCATGGTGCACAGATATAAACACCCCACATTTTACTTGCCATAATCTAACAATGTGATTGATTAAAGTCACATCATTTGTCTATATAGATGTGAAGCTATAGCACATTTTTTAATGAACAAAACACATTTCAAATTTATTAGACAATATAGCAATAGTCCAGTGTCACATAAATTAATGATAATCATCACTCTAAATGAATAACATTATTCTATTAATTTGGGGCTTCTGTTTGTAGGGGGACAACATCAAGCTACCATAATTAATTTTGGACTTTTGTTTAATTATTTTTGACTTGAATACTAAAGGGTGAATCGCAACCTCGACAGTCCCCACCTACCTTGTCCTGGGCCTTGATGAATAACGTAAATAACAGGTTATGCCTCCAAGGATACATGATAAAATGCTGCTTGTATACTTACACTTAGCCAATGGACAAATCCATATTTTAGGATTCGAACCTTTAACGCGGCAGCCTCAAATAAGGTTGAAGTTTTTCCACCTTCCCCTTTTACCACTTGGAGATGTGTCCTGGGTGCTTTTCAAGTTTTTTTTTTTTTTTTTTATAACCGTGGATATCCGGGCCCGCTTGCACGCACCTCGACTAATTCCACGAGACCCTAAAGTTTACAGCCAGATATTCACCCTAGTGCGCGCGCGCACACACACACGTGTATATATATATGTAGAGAGAGAGAGAGAGAGAGAGAGAGAGAGAGAGAGAGAGCTAACTTCCATTACTCGTATATTTCTTGTCATCATCTTTTTCAAGGAAATCACGGTGCAAGGATATAAAAATTCCACGTCTTCTTTACTTGCCATAACCTAACAATGTGATTGATTAAAGTTACTAACGTTAAATCCAAAGCCGACTATTCTCAAGCTCAAAGCATCGACTTCCCTTATTCAAGATATTTGCTCGTAACTATCCATTACTAGGTCCATCTTAAGGGAAGAGACCATTTAATGATTGAATTTTGACTTGGTTTCAATCTCTTCGACTGAAATTAAAGAAGAACAACTTTTAACAACTCAAAGGAATCATGCCACTTGAAATTTCACAAAGTGAATCTTATATTTGGGATTCTGAAGCTGATAGAAATTGTATATGAAATTTCTATTGAAAAAACATTAAGGATAAGATATTGTAAACCTAATTTGATGATAAGGGTGTTAATCCATGCTAATTCAGTCCAATTTAATTCACTATTATGAGTACAATGTCAAAAAATAAGGTGACTATTTGTAAATTAAATGATGCTTGTCATTGCTATATCTACAGAGTCAAAAAGTAAATTTAGTTCCCGGTAGATTAAAATTAAATTTTTAATAAATTTTGATAAAAAATTTATTGAAATGTTGTGAATCTCATAAATATATAATTAAATTTAGTTATTGACATTGACTGGAAATTTTAATCTAATTTTAATGTACACTAAACATGCATTTATATTCTTTCAATTTTTCTCCTTCCATTTCTCTTTAAACCCCCGTTTGACACTCATTAATTTCTCATTCTCATTCTCATTTCAACCGCACATTCTTCCAATAAAATAATATTACACACAAATCAAAAACTTTTCATTACTTTTCCACCACATATTCTCACATCAATCACTATTCCAAAATTTCTATTCTTCTAAAAATGAGTCTCAAACAGAGGCTAAAATTAAATTAAATTTGTCAATTCAAATATTTTATAAAAGTAACACATGCTCAACACAATGCCTTCGTACTTTATTATCTCAGCCCTATCACACCAAGCACCAGCCGCTCTCCTTCCTCCCCCCACCCCTGCCCAACCCTTCATTTTTCTTCCTATTAATAACCAGTCATCCCCATTCTTTATCCCTCTCCACGCTCCCCTCAAAACTGTCTTTCTTTCTCTCTCTTCCAAGCCTGGCAAAACTTATTTGGCTGATAATACGCCCAGGTAACCTTCATCTTCTCTCTGTATACCAATTATTTTCAGAACTTATGCATACGCTTTTGATTTTTTTGTTTGTGTTTATGTAATCTGTACGTATAGATCTGAAGTTGGGTGTTTTTTTTGTCTTTTAGGCTTCGGAATTGTGAATATAAGGCAAAAACCATGAACGGGTGTGTATACCGACAGAATTCCCTGGTGGGTTGTGTTGGAAACATGGCAAGGAAGGGTGATTCTGACGGCGTCGTTTGTCCCAAACCTCGCAGGGTTGGTCTTCCCCTTCAATTTGATGAACCCATCAGATCCCCTTCTCGTTTGCTTCACATCATGTATGATTTTGTTAACATCTCTCTCTCTCTCTTTTTTTTTTTTAATTTGGTTTTTCATTTTATGAATTCTCTATTTATATTCTGTTCTTATAATAATAGTAATGAACAATCGGAGGCGTGTGATGCAAAGGCCGGAACAGAACTTCTTGATATTATCTTGATGAAGGTATTTTGTTCTCCTTATTTATAGAATTGTTGACGCTTCACGGATTTAATTGAATTGAATATTAATATTAATTCTAAGGATATGATGGAATTTGTGGGTTTTCAGTCTGTTATCTTTTTAGACTGTTAAAATATTGATGAATGATTAATCTCGGGCGTGCTTTGTGGATTATAGGTTATTGTGATTTAGGCTCGGAAACTTGTAGATTATGTTCTAAAGTTTGGTGATAAAATCTTTTTTTCTGGAGTTTTTGAGGTTGTAGATTGGATTTGTTATATTGATTTCAGATTGAGATTGCTTTCTTGATGAAATTCTTACATGGAAATGTATTGATATATAATAAAAGGCTACCAAAACATTTGATTTTTTGTTGTGGGTCATTTGAATTCGATTTTGAAGTAACTGAACTCTAATTTAGAGAGTATTTGAATCCCGACTTTGCTGTTGCTGTGGCGGCAATAATTTATGCGTACAATTTGATCTTTAGAGAGAATCAAATTAAATGTAGATGGATTCCTAATTGCACTTTTTAGCATTTATTTCTATGGCCGCGCCTTTGGCTGATGTTTCTTTATTGATCCACGACAATTATTGTAAGTTTGTTAGCTTCTTTGTCATTTATCATGGAATTGATTTTGTTTCCATTTGTCATGAACAGGGAAGTTGTGGTTACGCACGATCCAATTTTCAGGTGGCTTCATCGCCACCATTTTTTTCGGGGTCTCCACCCTCCAGGGCCTCGAACCCTGTCATCCAAGACGAGCAGTTTGGAAACAGCAATTTTAATCCTTTATCACCTGCATTCGAAGCATCACCACCTCCACCTTCATCAGCCCGCAAGAGTGGAGGTTGTGTGAGGGTGAGTTTTGGGCACAAGCCGGCTACAGTGAGGGTTGAAGGTTTCAACTGTCGTGGGAATTGCAGCATTTCTGCTTTTGCTTAAACTTACTTCAAATTCAAGACGAACGTCATACCCAGAGAGGGAATGATTAACATCAATAACAAAACAACGGGGAGATTTTTGAGGAGGAATGGAACAATTTGTTTAGTAATGTGTATATAGAGTATGCCTGAACAAAAAGGGTCACTTTTTACCGAGTTTTTGCATCGTCGAGTCCTTTTGTGTATATGTAATGAGTTGAAGAGAAAATAAGAAACTGAAGAGAGAAAAGGGGCAACAACCCTTTTCTGGGCTTTTTAGGTTTTTTGGCTTTGTTGACTTTCATAGAGAGAAGAAGAGCCTTTTGTAACTCAAAGAGTTTCACCCTTAACCTTCATTGTAATTTATTTCGAAGGCTTAGAGAATGATAAGTGTTTTGGGATTCTAAGAATTTTCAATTATCTATTTGCCCTGGGCCTGTACTGTGAGTAATAATGTTTGGTCAGGTTGGCTGTACATCACATGTTCGACAAGATTAAGGAGAAATTCAACCGTTTTATACTTCTATATTGTTCAGTCTTGTCTAATATATGAAAAGTGTTGTTTGTTAAAGGGTAATTAGCACACAATGCTTTTACCATCCATTTTTATCGTGTCAAACATCCTTATTCTTTAATTTTTGGTATTCTCACCCTTAATTCAACTTTTTATTGCCAAAACGTCATTTTTGTCCATTTTCAGAGTTTACGATTACTACTCAGAATGTGTTAGAATTTGGATAAGAGTGCTTGAATGCGTTCACTTAATAGAGCATTTGGATGGAAATAAATGAAAATGATGTTTTGCGTAATAAAATGTGAAATTAAGGGTAAAAATGTCAAAAATTGGAAGTTATGGAAGTTTTGAGTTAATTACCCTTTGTTAAGTTATGGACTACTGTCAGCCCCTTAAAAGTTGACATGCGCAATAATATGAAAACACCTTGCACTCATGCCGGGACATTGTGGGAATGGTGTGTTGATGGTGCACACTTCGAATTCGGAGCAAGGAAAATGTGGAAAAGATGCTTCAGTTTGGTGGTGTCAGATTGTTGCAGCTTAGCAAGACATGGGCTGGTCCAACTTACTGTTCATGGGCAAAGAGTTGCAGACAAACAAGGCATGGGCTGATCCAACTTGCTGTTAGTGGGCTGAAGTCCACAAATTCGGGTGTCCAATTGGAGCACATGTCTGGCACATGTGTTGGGCAGTTTTCGGAGTCCAGACTAGTGGAAAGTGTGGGCAGTTGCTAGAACTAGTTGAGAGATGCAGTTTCTAGCAGTTTCGGGCCAACTGGGTTGGTTTCTTCCTTTGACAGTTGGGGATGTCAACTGCATACGATTTTGGTCTATAAATACTGAAGGCCAGACCTGTTGAGACACAAGAGTGTTGTGATCCTTCAGTGTCTTCCCTCGTGTCTTGTATTATTGTTGAGTAATAAACAAGTTGGGTTTTCCCGTAAATATTGTATTTTGTTGCCTTTTACTTCATGTGGGTGTGTTGTGTGAATTCGGGTTGGCTGACTAAGTGTGACTTAGTGCCATCATAGGTCGAAATTTGGCTAAGTATTTTACTTGGAATTCGTCCCTGTGATAATTGGTATCAGAGCCTCGTTGCAGTTGCTGGGTTTCATTTTTTTGAAATGGCTGCAAATTAGAATCTCAAGGATCGGGTTTCTACGTTGGAGGATTTTGTCGGTGCTCCTATGACCGACAGTGCAGTCAGTCTGGCTGCACAAGTACATGCACATAATGATGTACACACAGAACTGAGGGCTCAATTCGAGGAGTTTGCAAGTGGAGTTGATGAAAGGCAATCTTCGTTCATGAAGGATTTGCTAGAACTGGCGGATAACTCAAAGGCTCGTTTTGATGCCCTTGAGAGTGAAATTTCTTTGCTAAAGTTGGCTTTAAACAACACTACTGTTCAGGATGCAGTCGGTGCTTCGAAAATTCGTGTTCCTGAACCAAAGTAGTTCAATGGTGCTCGCAATGCCAAGGAGTTGGAGAACTTCCTATGGGATATGGAGCAGTACTTCAAGGCTGCTCGTATTCCAGAGGAGGAACGGGTAAATATCACTTCAATGTATCTGTCGGGAGATGCAAAGTTATGGTGGCGGACTCGGGTAAAGGATGACGAAGCTACAGGTAGGTCGCCTGTTGTTACTTGGGAAACATTGCAGAAGGAATTGAAGGACCAGTTCCTGCCTTGCAACACGGCCTGGGTTGCAAGGGAATCTCTCAAGAAGCTGAGGCAGTCGGGAAGTGTGAGGGAATACGTGAAGGAATTCAGTAGTCTAATGTTGGATATCCAGAACATGTCCGAGGAGGACAAACTCTTCAACTTTATGTCGGGATTACAAGGTTGGGCACAAGCAGAATTGCGAAGGCAAGGAGTGAAGGACCTTCCTTCAGCAATGGCTGCAGCGGATTGTCTGGTTGACTACAAGATGGGCGGTACTTCCTCTATTCCGAGAAAAACTAATGAGAAGAAGGCTAGTACATCGAAAAACTTGAAAAGGGAAAAAAGAAGAAGAAATTCGAGGGCCCTAAGTCAAAAGATGGTGATCAGAGTCTCAAGTCAAAAAGCTTCGGTGGATGCTTCATTTGCAATGGTCCCCATCGTGCAAAGGATTGTCCAAAGAGGGAGAAGCTGAATGCCTTAAGATTGGAAGACAGTGATGACAGCTCGGAAGATGGTCCATCGCGGGTGAATCCGTTACAACTGGTGAATGCTATCACTACACTACATCGCGGCTTGATGTATGTTCAGGTTGCTGTTGATGGGAAGGAAGTGTTGGCAATGTTGGATACTGGTGCCACAAATAACTTTGTAAGGTCCAAAGGCTGTGAATTCTGCAGCACAGCCAGTGAAGGGATCTGCTGAAGTCACCCTTCGTGTGGGCGAATGGGAGGGAAAGTGCAATCTGATGACTGTTCCCTTGGATGATTTCGACTTGATCCTCGGTATTGAGTTCTTTGTCAAGGCGAAGGCGTCTGTGGTACCACATCTGAATGGACTATACATTGTAGATGAAGAGAGTCTATGTTTCGTACCAGCAAGATATCTTGACAAGAACAAAGGAAAGCAGATTCAGGATGGCATGCAATCTGCAAAACAGCTAAAGGCGGGTATAAAGAAAGGGGAGGTGACATTTGTTGCAGCGTTGGTGGAGATCAAAGAAGATCAGGTTGTGGAGGTGATCAAGTTGCAAGGGTCTTGGACGAGTTCAATGATGTGATGCCCCTAGAACTCCCAAGAACTCTCCCGCTGCTTTTCAGTTTGCTCTAGACAAACAAGAGATGGTGGAGCAGGCAAAGGACAGTCTTGCGAAGGCTGCTCGACGGATGAAAAAGTATGCTGATCAGAACAGACGGGATGTAGAGTTCCAGGTCGGGGATAAAGTATTGTTGAAACTGACTCCTCATATTTGGAAGAAGATCAGTAGCAAAACAGTGCATCGTGGGTTAGTCCAGAAATATGATGGTCCTTTTGAAGTGATCAAACGGGTTGGGAAGGTAGCTTACCGGTTAAAGCTGCCTGATCGTTTGAAAGTTCATCCTACATTCCATGTCAGCTATCTGAAAGCCTTTAATGAGAGTTTGATGGGGGAAGATCGGTTGCAGGCTAAGAGGGCTCCTCATATGATTCGAAAATAGTATGAAAAGGAGGTTGCAAAGATCATTGGACATCAAACTATGGGCGCAAGCAAGAAGAATCGAAGGACATATTATCTTGTTTTGTGGAAATGTAGCACTGGGATTGATGCAACTTATGAACGAGACGTTGATCTATGGCAATTTGAGGACAAGGTGAAGGAGTATCTTGATTCTCTTCCGACGAGGACGTTAGACTCTTCTAGTGGGGAAGGTTTGTCAGCCCCTTAAAGGTTGACATGCGCAATGGCATGAGAACACCTTGCACTCATGCCGGGACATTGTGGGAATGGTGTGTTGATGGTGCACACTTCAGATTCAGAGCAAGGAAAATGTGGGAAATATGCTTCAGTTTGGTGGTGTCAGATTGTTGCAGCTTAGCAAGATATGGGCTGGTCCAACTTACTATTCATGGGCAAAGAGTTGCAGACATACAAGGTATGGGTTGATCTAGCTTGCTGTTAGTGGGTTGAAGTCCACAAATTCGGGTGTCCAATTGGAGCACATGTTTGGCACATGTGTTGGGCAGTTTTCGGAGTCCAGACTAGTGGAAAGTGTTGGCAGTTGCTAGAACTAGTTGAGGGATGCAATTTCTAGCAGTTTTGGGCCAACTGGGTTGGTTTATTCCTTTGGCAGTTGGGGATGTCAATTGCATACGATTTTGGTCTATAAATACTGAAGGCCAGACCTGTTGAGACACAAGAGTGTTGTGATCTTTCAGTGTCTTCCCTCGTATCTTGTATTATTATTGAGTAATAAACAAGTTGGGTTCTCCCGTAAATATTGTGTTCTGTTGCCTTTTACTTCGTGTGGGTGTGTTGTGTGAATTCGGGTTGGCTGACTAAGTGTGACTTAGTGTCATCATAGGTCGAAATTTGGCTAAGTATTTTACTTGGAATTCGTCCTTGTGATAGCTATTATGAACAATACAAGTTTTAATGGAATGGAGCGATTAATGATAAAGTTTGGTAAGGTGGGCCTAGTGGTGACAATGGGTCGAGCCGAGATACTTGGACGAGCTCGGCTCGTAGGTTTTTGGGTGGGCTCGGCTCGTACCCGAGCTCGCCCAAAATATATATACACAAACATTATCTATTTTTTTTAAAAAATATACATTTTTCAAAATAATTTTAATTTTTAAAATAATAAGAACAAAATTTTATTTGTTAAGAAATGAGAACCTAAAGAAAAATATATATAAACACGTTTTGTAAACAATTTTTTAAATATACTTTTTTCAAAACATTTTTATTTTTTACAATTAAAAAAAATAAAATAAACCCTCCTCCTTTATTCGGGTTTGAGACCGACTATTTCAATTTCAAGTAGGCGGAGTTAAAAATTGTACACGAACAACTTGTTACGTGTACAATTTTTTTTTAAAAAAATTATAAAGGTATGAAAATAAAATATTGTGATGAATGTGGTGAAATTAAATATCACTTACTTGGTTACATGCAATTTCGACATATTTATCTTGAATTCGATAATTAGCGTCTTCTCAGTCCTTCACGCACATTAACGCTTCCAAAATATCTTCTTTTAGTCGACTCTTAACCTCAAAGAGAACCCTCTTCCCTGTACTAAAAGCATATTTCGAAGCTACAGTGCTAACCGGAGGTGTTAGTAGATCTTTTGCCATTGCAGAAACTACTGGCCATCGGCGTTCGTTATTTCGCCAGAATTCAAGGACATATTCTGAACTTTTACTAGTTGCTTTGTTAGTAGGCAAATGTTGACTAAAGTAATCAATTAATTCATATGGCAACGCATTTGAATTTTGACTACAGTTGGAAGTTTGAGAACATGCAGTGGAAGCCAAACTAATACTACTACTAGAGAAACCACATGCATATGCAGTTGCATCAAATCTATATGAGTGCATACTTTCAAATAAATTCAAAATTTCAGCGTCGTCATCTGTTATATTAGTAGGAGGAGTGTGTGCATGTACACGATTAATATGTGCACCCATTCGTGAAGCATATAATTCATACATTTCACGGAACGTCGTTTCCAAATTTCTATAAGTAACAGGTGTATTAAAAGTTAAAGCATTTGACATTTGATCAATTATAAATTTAGTACCTGATAAATTATATCGAGGGTCCATGACACATGCTAAAGGAAATAACATAGGTAATTCTTCCCAATATTTTCTAAATTTCAATTCCATGGAATATATAACAGCATGAAAATCGGGGTCATTTTGAAATCTAGCAAAAACTCTAGCAGTTATATAAAGACGTTCAAGAACCATACAACTAGTGAGATAATAAACACCAGACAATATATTTGTAGACTGATAAAAACTTGTCAAAATTTTTTTTATTTTAAAAACTATATTCCAATCGGATTCACTCAAGATAGTATCGTCTTCGTCTCTAACATGCCTATTTTTATGCATGACCCAAAGTGGGTCTATATAGTGTGCAGTTGCAGCCATATAACCCCTTTTATTAATCACTTCCCACATATATGAAGTTAAAGACATCACACCCCCATATTTTTCCAAATCCAAAATCAATAGTTGCTTTGCATTAAGAAAATATGTAATTGTATCAGAATGAAGAGTATCTCGACTTATCCCTTGGTACTTCAGTTGAAGATATCTTCTGACGTAGTTAACAAAATGTTGGCTGTC
>JAGHKM010000045.1:0-78203 GCA_019097785.1 Fraxinus excelsior
TTTTTTTTACGAAAGCAATTATGCCTACTAGAAGGTTAGGATGAGAGCCTTTTTAAAATCCCTGGATGAATGTATCTGGTTTAGTGTAGTAAATGGTTGGGTTGCACCTAGTTCTACGATTAATAATGAAGTAATCCCCACTCCCATTACTAATTGGACTAAAACGAACTTAGATGAGTGTAACTGGAATAACAAAGCCTTACATATCCTATTTATAGCTGTCTGTGGAAGAGTTTGGAGGAGTGTCGATGTGTGAGACTGCTAAAGAAGTTTGAAATTCTTAGAAGCCACACGCGAGGGAACTAAAATGGTTAAAAATTCTAAATTATAGATGTTAACCTCTAGGTTTGAAGAGATTAGAATGGCGAACGATGAATTGTTCGATGAATTCTATGCAAAGTTGAATGATATAGTAAATTCAAGTTTTAACCTAGGTGAAAAGATCCCCGAGTCCAAAATAGTTAGAAAAGTCCTTAGATCCTTACCAGAAAAGTTTAGACCTAAGATCACGACGATTGAAGAGAGTAAGGACTTAGACACTGTCAAGATAGAAGAACTCGTAGGATCACTCCAAACATATGAACTCACTATATCTCAACCAACTAAGGTTAAATCAATTGCCATGAATACCGTTAGGGAAGAAGAAAGTGAGTCAACTGACGTCGAGACCCTTAGGGACAGTAAACTTGCCTATTTTGTTAGACAATTCCAAAAGGCCACGAGGAATAGGAGAAAATCTCAAGAGAGGAAAAATGCTGATCCTAGTAAATTCCTACGTAAGAAACGTGATAAAAATTCTTCTAAGACTTCCAGTAAGAAAACCCAGTCTGTTATATGCCATGAGTGTAAGGGGTTTGGTCACTATAGGAATGAATGTCCTAATCTTAAGAATAATTCAGGAAAAGGAAAGGGTAAGGCATTAGCAGTGACTCTAAGTGATGAAGAGTCGGATTCGAGCGATCAAAGTGATACCTCTGGCGGTGAGGATGAACAAAAATATATGGCATTCATGTCTAGAGTTAAGACTAAATCTGATAAGGGGAGTGAGAAGACTGAGAGCATTAGTTGTAGTGAGGAGTCTGAGAGTGAAGAAGACTCTGAGGATGATGAAGATATCCGTGAGTCGTATCGACAGTTGTTCGAGGAGAGTCTTAAAATAAAAAAGGTCAACATAGTCGTGCTGAAGCTTGATGGGCTTGAAAGAGAGAAATAGAGACTCTTAGCTGACCTTCCGAACTCTATCAAAAAATTGAATGAGTTGAAACTTGTTAACGAAAACTTGGAAGCTAAAGTTAAAAACTTAACAAGTGAATTGGAAAAATCCAATACTCAACTCCATTATTTCATGAGTGGAACTCAAAAACTAGACTATTGGGAATGAACAAGCCTGCTGGTAATAGGCAAGGTCTAGGATATGTTCAAAATGGTGATGACATTGCTAGTACATCCAAGACCACGTTTGTTCCCAAAACTAATACCAAAATTAGGAATGTTGCTAATTTTGCACCTAAAGACATGAACGTTGTAGGATCGAGACCTACTAGACAACGTAAGATCAATCATCCTACGATTCAACGTCAACTTCTGCGTAGGTTTCATCACTGTAGTGTACTAGGACACATAAGGGCTGAATGCCGTAAACGTGCGTCGAGAGATAAAAGTCAGGATATCACTATCAAGTTAGCCACCTAACTGAGATGATTACTCAGTTGACTAAAATTACCTCTACATCTGAAAAAATTTGGGTTAAAAAGAGTGACCTGAGAGGTCATGAGCCTGATCGCGCTCTTAAGGGTAAGAGCATCAGCGTGTCTTATTGATTAGGTATTTTTGGTGCATGCTCGTACTTTACCATTGTGAGACATTGATTTATGCATGCATCATATTTGTTTGTTTGTTTTCTATGAGAAAACTTATGCATATTTTTTTGTTTACTTTTATTTTTATTTTTGTATGTTTGACATTTTTTTTGTGCTTAATGCATTTATGCTTTAAATTAAAAATTAAAAAAATGGAAAATTGAAACTTTTTTTTTTTTTTTTTTAAGTAGGATATTGTTTTTACAGCTTAATATACAATGTACTTGATCTTGTTGGTTGTGATCAAGCATGGGTTTAATCGATGAGTTATAACATAGTTTCCATTGCTGGCTTAGGTTATTTATAGAGTACTTAGTATGTCTTTTCATATACCATCTGCATTGTACACACTATGATATTATTAGTGGACTTTACCACGTGTATGAGATTTGGGGTGATAGTCACATGTTAGTAGGGTACATGGATTACCTTATTTATTAGACATAAGCTCAAGTTTATCCCCGATAAAAAAGGCTCAATATCTTATGTTCTTCTTCGAAGCCTATTTGACTCGAGCAATTAAGCCTGTGGGGTTTCTCATAACCTGGTGCCTAGGGTCAACTGACTTGGGTTAACCGGCCTAAAGCTCGCTACATGGGTCATTTTAGTCGCTTAATGGAGAAGAGTCTGCACTTAAAATTTGAAAAATAATTATGAGCTTAAAATATTGCAAGTAGTCAAAATAATATATACTAAAAGTCAGGGGGAGAAGAGAATGGGCTTTAATGTATAGATTCTAATGTGCTTTACTTGGTTTGACTTTCATAAGTAGAGAAATATCTTTATTGACAGTGATGGTTCGCAAATCTCAAAAAATTATAGTTTGAAGTTCTATTACCATAGGATTAGTGACACTTTACACATATGAGTCACTTATACAATTTACTCCATGATTAACTTGAGTCAAGTGTGTGAGAAGGTTTACTATTCATTGCTCATATTTATGCATGCTAACACTTGCATTTTTGGGTTATTGTATGTTATTTCTTGGTCACTTGTCATTTTGTGACAAAAAAGGGACGTAGAAATATTTTTGACTTTTGATGTTTATGGAGTAGATTTTTTGGGTGTACATGATATTTTGCTTTAACAAGATGTATTTAAAAAAAAAATTGACTCAAAAGGCATTATATGATAATATTATAATTTCAGTATTGCTAAATTAAGTTTTGATGTTTGGTATGAAACTGGAAAAATGTGTTATGAGTTAATTGCTTAAATCTTTTTTACACGTAATACTACTTGATTAATTGCTTAAATGGCTTTTACACTTATTATTGTTTCACATATGTTCTACACTAGTTTTTGAGTTGTTTGTTTCAGGAAACAGGTTCTGAAAAGCATAATTCAATCAAGACAATTAGTTTGTGTCAGTCATTGAGTCTGTAATTTTTCACTACTATCTTGACTTTAGATTGTAGTTTTGTCACAGAATGTCAAATGGGGAGCTTGTTAGGTATTTGATGTAATTGGCAAGTTTGTGAACAAAATTGACTAAAATTAATATGTTGTAAAAGTCAAGGAGTTAGTTGCAAATAATAGAATTTGTGTTATATTAGGTCTAGGGTTCGAGAATGGAAAAGAAGGAAAAATAGCTCCAAAATTTTTCTAGATTGTGCTGTCGCCAAGGTTTAGCTTTAGCGTCATAAACAAAAACTGTGTCGCCCGCCTGTCGCCTTGCCTTCACTCGAGCGACACACCGTCGCTCAACTGTCGCCTAACTTTCGCTCGAGCGACAGTGTCGTTCAGAAAATTTTAATTCGCATTTTTAAGGCTTTTTGTTTGGCCCATTCAATCCCAAAACCTAAACTATAAATACCAAATGCCACAAAACGTATTTTTCCAAGGTTGAACATTGAGAAATCATACACTCTTCATATCTTCTTCACAAATTAGCTTTCAACCTTCGTTCTTTGATTGATTCTTGGCGGTGAAAACATCAGATCCTCAATTCAAATACAAAAATGCTGCTTTCTACATATCTTTCACAGTTCAGAACATCAAGGGAAGGTAACTAGAGTTCTAGTTTGTGAAGAACGTGGAGTTCTTCATTGATCCACAAGAAATGAACGAATTGATAAAGTTGGAAGTTGCTGCAGGATCACACAATCTAAGAGGGCTTTGAAAACTACAGTTGGGAGTTGCTCCAGGATCGTAAAATGCAGGAGAGCGTGAGCATTGTAGTCAGGAGGTCAGAAAGTTTGTGTCGTCGTCTTGTCTGGTGGACTATAAGTTCGATTGTTTATAGTGGATTTTGACTAGCAAAGCGCCATGAGTTTTTATCGAGTTGGGATTTCTCTGTGAACATTTCGCATGTTATTTACTGCTTTCATAATCTGTGGTATTCGAACATATTGGACTGTATACTTAACCATCTGGAGATAATTAATTAGTGACTTGTTGCTGATTAATTAAAATTTTTAATTCCATATTTACACCTATTCACCCTCTCTAGGTATAGTTTGGGTCGAATCTCGTTATTTTCACTAGCTATAATTCGTCTTAGTAGATTTTACTAATCCAAATGATATTGTCTCTTTAGCCCCTATTTGGTGGCCTTTAAACTTAAAGAACTTTGTTTTGAATAATGTTTTTTTTTGGAGAATGTATGGTTAAAAAGTAGGGAAAAGTTTTATATTTACGTGTAGAATATTTTATTGTGTGAATGTGTGATTGAAAATGAGCATGGAAAATAAATTAAAGTAAATTAAAAATTACCAAATAGGGGCTGAATAAAGTGGCTCTAGATTACAATCCATCACCAACACCATCCACTTGTTTCATTTCTTTCAAAATTAAGTGGCTCTAGAAAGTGGTAATTACTATTAAATATTGTAAACAAAGAATATCACAATGATCTAATCATTAACTACATTAATTTTCTGAATGTTTGAAATAGAAAAATTAATTATTTTGAGAAATTTGTTACTAATTATACTAAATTTAGAAGTGGAGTGCACGAGAAATGCACGTGCTAACAAGTCTACAAGAATTTAAACGAGAAGTCAAGTCAAATTCTCAAGATCAGGTGAAAGAAAATAAATTTTGACATAAACCTTTCTGAAATAGTCTCATCTTTTCTCACGTCCGTCCGTAATACTGAAAAAGGTTTTGACTGCATATTTGAAGAGGACGATGGGACAGTGCAGGATATAGAAGCAGTAGCCATATGAGATGGACTAATATTTACAAAAGAAAATGGGTACCGGTTAGCAATGGTGGAGTGTGACTCCCTTCACGAAGTACAAAGTCACAAACGTAGCTAAATCAGCTTCATTGTCATAATTATTTGTTGATAATTCTCAATATGGAGTGTAATGAATAAATTGTTAGATATAATTATGATTAATTGAAAAAGAATATCCTCCACATAGGTTATGGTGGAGATATTTATCTAGTAGACTAATAAGAAGAAATTTCATCTTTTCTTTATCTGTCTCGTTCATATTGACTGCAAAATTGATACGATCATTCCTTTGTACACATTTATAAAAATATTTTACATCTTTAATAGAAGAACAAGCTTCAATATTAATGTGGCAATCAAATTTTACACTTCAACAACGATTATATGGCCTCTCACTTTAACAACAATACCATCATTACGACGCTTATACAATGGGTACTAGTTCTAGCCAAATATAATATTATTGAAATAATCCCTAGGATACTTACTTTTACAACCTTTATTTACTTTCATACAAACATTTTTTGGATCTAAATCTCCACACGGGCCCTGCATAGTATGTTTAATAATAACATATGAATTTATATCTGTCAGGAATTTCACAAGACACTATTTTATGAAGTTCTTCAGCACAACATATTTTATGTACATGGTTGAAAATTAATAATAGATGTGCACGAGGAAGATCTCTTTTCTGAAATTCAATAGCGTATATATGTGAAACAAGAGGACCGATGATATTTTTCTTATATAGATCACACTTCAGTTCTTCCAATTTTGCTTTAAATATATAAGCTATTAGATTTGGTCTATTCTGAACTTTGTCGTTGTTTTTCAGTTCTTGTTTAATCTAAGGTCAATTTGAATTACACATTATAGTTAAAAATATATCTCATTTTTCAAAACGTTGCAAAATAGCCATTGCATCCATGTATCTCCTTAGCAGATCTTTAGGCCCGCGCGTAAATAATTGTGGTAAGAATTTTTTTTTTCCAATTTTGTATCCTTTTGTTTCTCCATTTTGAACATTATTTACAATATCATAGAACAGTCCAATGTGAATTGTTTTTATTATTTTGGAAGTAATCTAACTGAGTAGTTTCAATTTTAAAATACATATCTACAGCATATTGTTGGAACAGTCTACCAGCATGAAGTAATATAGACTTACTTAGAAGGCCTAATTTGTAATTTGTATGAATAGTATTCTTAACAAGAGACTTGAGTACTCTTCTTCATTTGACTAAGTACTGCAAGACAAAATGGAAACAATTAAATAATCATTTAAAACATTTTGTTACACCCTAATCATTTATAGTCAAAGTCAAGGAATTATGTAGTCAAAGCCAAAAGTTCAACTAGTAAAGGCAATTAGGGACTTAAATGAAATAAATCATTTTATTGTCGTTTGTTTTATGATTGACAATAATTGAGGGTTTAAGATGGATTAAATTTAAAGTTAGGGATATACTTACCTATCATTGGAAGTTATATTAATTGGAAAATGGAGGACTTGACTTTGAAATTTGTCTATAGTTATCCATTCTTTGACTTTTATATCTTCAATTCTCTTTCTTCGGGGATAAGAAATAGAGAGACAGAGAGGGAGAGACCGAGAGAAGAAAAATCGAGAAGGAAAGGAAGAAAAAAAAAAACAAGGAAAAAGAGAAGAAAAAATGGGTTACGTTTGGGGCTTTCATTCCTTAATTCTTCTTATTTTCAAGAGGTAAGTAAGATTTATGTTACTTGAATTTTTAGGGTTTATGGAAATTTTTAAAAGAATTCGAGGTTAGCAAGAGTGAGGTGTTATAGATGTGTATTTGAGCTTTTAAATAAGAGTATATTAAAGAAATGTTTTAAGTGAAGATTGTAATTGAAGAAAGTGGAATTTTGAAATGGGTTTGTGAAATAAGTATATATGTTTTGATTTTCTTGTTATGGTATGATGCTAAACACTTAATTATGGATTGAAGGTTGTAATTTTCCATTTTAAGCAATTTTCAGATAAAACATATATCGATGCTATTTCTGAAATTATTACCAGGAAGTGCTATTTCTGTCAATAGTTTTGGTGGTAATTTTCAGTATAGAGAAACAAGTGACATATTTCAATATTTGGAATTTTAGTGCTGTTTTTGTCAAAACTTGGTTTTCTCAGATTTTATAAGTTGAATTAAACTAAGTGATAAATATGGAAGTTGAGGTATTGGATTGAATTAGGTATGGGGGTTGTATATGTATAATGTGAGTGAGTAATGAATTTGATCATGTGGTGATTTGTTGGGAAATAGTTAAAGAGAGGAAAAGTTAAGAGAAATAGAGATGCAAGAATTAACATAGAAGTTGAGGAGTTATATTGTGGAATTGTATTAGTTTAATTGTCAAGTTTTGATTGTGTATTTATACTGTTATTTCAGGTAGTGACGTGAAAGTTTGGGGAATACCGGTCAATTTATTCAAATTTCTATCCATTATATGTGAGTGGAAAAACTTAAGTATTTTCTAAGTATTGATAATTAATTATATTATTATCCATTTTATGCAATTAAGTGAATTATTTGTCCAATTACAAGATTAATTTGGAAATATTCCTTCATTATGATTTGTGTGGAATTTTAAAGATTTTGTATGGATTATATGTGAATTGGAATGTGAGACATATGTGATATTGAAATCAACCAAAAAAGTACCCATGATTATATACTTATTCTAGTTCACTGAGTGGCCTTGGCCGTGTTCTATACTACACTGAGGGGTATTGACCGTGGATGAAGGGGTCTGATCGTGTACCTATAGTTCACTGAGTGGCCTTGTGCGTGTTCTAGTATTGATTATGAGAGGTCTTTGAGACCCACTTTCGATCACGGAGGGGCCTACGGGCCGTGACGAAAGTATTTAGCCCAAGGGGCGGATTATTGATTTCAATCAGAGGGTACATTTTTGGTTGATTACATATGATGAGATGATGATATGTATTTGAGTTGATAATCTATCATGACTATTAGATGATATTTTTCAGTGTTATGAGATGTCTCACTTTTTGATTATTATTATTATTATATGTTGTGATACTGTGGACTGGTAAATTATGTAAACTTGATGTTGATAAAAATGTGTAAATGGAAAGGCATAATTATTTTTGAACTTCTCCACTCACTGAGCTATTAGCTCATATATTTTCCCACAATTTTCCTTACAGGTAGCATTGGTTCTTGATAGATTGAGGAGCCTGATGATTTCAGAGTTGTAGCCACACGATGTGATGCATTTTGGTAGAGCACAAAATATTTATTTTGGGCCCATCGCACTGTATTTTTCATAAACATGTGATTCTTGATATTTTGTAATAACTTGTAGTCAGCCTTGGTGGTGGGTCTGACATCTACTCAGCCTCTACCATCGGCCACGTCACGTTTCAAGTCTATTAGGATGATCTGAGACGGGTTGTGTCACATTTATATTGCAAAAAGTTAAAAAATCTATGACTAAGTATATTTGCAAACCGTCATTTTCTTTTTCAATAAATTCAACTGCTGAATTACTCGTGCTAAGAAAAGTATCATACATCGACATATATTCTAAGAAGTGTTGTTTATGCACACTCAATGCATTCATGCCAACTAGACTCTCCATATGGAGAAAGTAACTGTTACTCCTACGGATCATAATAGCCACAAAGTAATGAATTCTATGCGAATCATCAAAATGAGCGTATATAATAATGTCAGGAACACAAATGTTCGTATTTTCATTATCTTCAACCCATACAGCAGATACTTGAGATAATGTGGGAGTATTGAAAACTCTTTGATCAAATCCTATGTAAAGCCCCGAAATTTTTTATAAAATAGAATTAATTGCTTTCAATCCTATATTTATATATTTTTTTTATTTGAAGGATTATAGAGAAATAAGTTTTAAGCTTTTATTTATTTGGGTAAAATAATCTAATTTTAATAGAGATAGAATTAGTATATCAATATTGGGCTCGTTGGATAGCTCGTAATTAATCATCTATTTTAGACTAGAGAAAAAGTCAATTCGGGTAAGCGGGGCCTAGGTTATCGAGGTCGAAAGACATTGTCTTAAATTGTAATTTACTCGAGTTAATTAATGAATTTAGAATTTAAGGGTGACACGTGTATAGAGCAAGTCTATTGGTAAGTTGTTAATTGAGTTTTATTAAATAAAGATTTTGTATTTAAAAAAAAAACTTATAGGGTAGCCACGTGTGTAGAGTTGTTGAAAGGTTGTCAATTAATTTTATCTTATTATTATTGATTTGCCTTGATTTTGGAGAATTGATAGGGATAGGTTACCATGTGTACGTTGGATGGGAAATGAAGTAACTTTTGATTGTATGGATTACCGGATTGGGATTCTTTTGGGGGTAAAACATGGCATTTTACATATTTTAAACCTATCAAAAGATTCACTTTCCTCTTTCAACCTTAGATACCATGCCCAAAAAGAGGAAAAGAAAAAAGAAGACATTGAAACGTGTTACGGTGACAGCAAGTAGAAATTAAAGTTTTGGAACGTGATTGTGGTTTTACTTTTCAAATTTATTTGATCTAACGAGGTAGGATAATGAGGTGCAGTTGATGTTATCCCGTTTAATTTATTGTTTTCCATGTTGATGAATTATTATACTTATGAAAGTTAAAAATATGATATGATATGTATGATATCGTCATCCGGTACCAAAGATATGATATGTATTGAGCTCTTACTGGGTTTATAAAGATATGATGACGGTATGATTTTTTTTACACATGATCTAAATATTTTATTTGGGATTGCACCATGATTTTCATGTCCTACTGAGTATTCTCATATACTCGCCCTTTTTCCACTACAACTCATGTTAGAATGGATCGTTGGTTGGCGAGCGATGAGGTGTTGTTGTGGTGTTAGGATTTATGGAACTAAATAAATAATCCGATGTAACGTGACTATGGATTTATTTTTTTAGCATTATTTTGGTTTATTTATCACGTAGATCTTGTTATTTGGAATGTATTTTATTTGGATATGTTTCCTACATGTTTTATTTATTATTGGTAGAACCAAAATTTTCACGTTGGGTTGTTTGAGGTGTTTAATTTAATTATTGAATGAAATGTTTAGTAACAATATATATATATATATATATATATATATATATATATATAATATATGATATTGATTGTTTGACTTTGACTTAGATTAAAATTAGATTTTAATTCGGCCCAAACATGCCCTTAATATAATATGCATATATAATTGGTTTTACACAAGAGGAGGCAAAGAGGGAAAAATAATGTATTTGTATAGTTTAGAGTTAGACAAAAATTTAATTTTTTATATTCCTCATGATAAGAAGGAATTTATTAATTATATTTAATAGAGAGTTTTAAGGATAGGGTTATTGTGAATACTAAGTACGAACCCGCCTATGAGATCATGCTTAAGTATACTCATGTATTTGTATTTGCAAAATTTTTGTTAATAATAATAATAATAATAATAATAATAATAATAATAATAATAATATATTTCTAAAGATATATGAATTTCATGTTGCTATCAATTTAAAGATCTTAAATATGTGTAAGATCCTTGGCACTTAACGACCACCGATCAACCACTCTCCAATGACTCTAAGGTATGCAATAGGGTAAGAAGAAAAATTTATTCAAACATTTTGTATAATTTACATCTTTTAAATTGCCTATTTTTAAATTTTAAGACATGCATGTTTTTCCGCTAAATTCATAATATGTATTACGATAATATAGGTATAACATGTTAGACTTAGTACTAGTATGTGACGGGTGACTTAATACTAATTTTAGGATATGGCACCACCTACCCACACAAATTTGATGCGTGATTTATTGCGGGCGGTACAAGAGTTGAGTAGACAGAATCAAGCACCCCTACCACAAAATACACCCCCATTGCAAAAACGTATCTTTGTGTGTCCCTGGAGATATTTTAGTGGTTGATAAGTTTCATAGGTTCAAGCCTCATACTTTCGATAGTGGTTCTGACCTATTGCTGTTGAAGAATGGATTAGAGGTTTGGAGTGCATCTTTCGACACATTGCTTGTACGGATGCACAGAATGTACTATGCGCAGAGTTTATGTTTGTTGGAGCAACTAGTCACTGGTGGAAATCTATCTCACGCACTAAGACCAAAGAGTAGCAATGTAACATGACTTGGGAGCAGTTTAAGGATGAAGTGATGTCGAAG
Source organism: Fraxinus excelsior (assembly GCA_019097785.1). Classification (NCBI taxonomy): domain Eukaryota; kingdom Viridiplantae; phylum Streptophyta; class Magnoliopsida; order Lamiales; family Oleaceae; genus Fraxinus; species Fraxinus excelsior. The sequence continues at coordinate 11,286 of JAGHKM010000045.1, forward strand.
TACTTTCCACAGGCTTTGAGAGACTTTAAGGAATCAGAGTTTCTACAGCTCAGATAGGGCAACTTATCGCTTACTGATTATAAAAGGCAGTTTGAGCAGCTCTCAAGGTATGCCCCACACTTGGTAGATACAAAAGTTAAGAAGATCAAGAGGTTTGAAAATGGACTACGCCCGGAAATCAACATGATTATTATGTCTCATCGTTTCACTTCATATCATGAAATGTTAGAAAGGGCTCATGTCATTTCATATCAGAAGACTATATTTGAGCAGTATGCCCAGCATGGTAAGGAATCATTGGAAAAAAGTTGAATGATTAGAGCAAGAGCAGACATAATTGGTTGAATAAAAGGTCAAACATAGTAGTTAGTATCGGTGGGACGAGAGAAAGTATTACACTGTGTCCTAAGTGTAATAAACTTCACAGGGGTGAATGCTTATTTGGAAAGAACATGTGTTTTCAGTGTGGTAAGTCGGGACACATTGCTTTAAACTGTACAGAGCCTCCAAAGAAGAATGATGACGATCAGGACAAGAACAAGAAAGGGAAGGCCCGAGTTTTTGCACTAAATCAGCATGAGGCGGAGCAGGATTCAAATGTGATAGTAGGTATTTTATTATTATTCGAAGTACCTATTTATGTTCTTGATTTTGCATCATCCGTCGCTAAGTCTAACACTATAATTATGAAAACATGTATTCTATTATTATCTGATGTACCTACTTACTTACTTTTTGACTCAAGGGCTAAAAATTCTTTTATGCTGAGAAAGGAGTCATGCCAGGGATTCTTAGTTAATATCATCGGTTCCAAACATATAGAAACAACCGTTAATGATATTAACATTGTGCAAGACTTTGTAGACGTATTCCCAGAAGATTTACTAGGCATTCCACAAGATAGGCAAGTGAAATTTACAATTGACTTGGTTCCCAACGTGACACCAGTTTCTAAGGCCCTGTACAGAATGAAACAAAAAGAACTTCAAGAATTGAAGTTACAGTTGGAGGAGTTGCTGGAAAAATGTTTCATTCGACCGAGTGTATCTCCTTGGGACGCTCCAATACTTTTTGTGAAGAAGAAAGATGGGAGTATGAGGATGTGTATTGACTATTGAAAGTTGATCAAGTAGGTTTCCCTGGTAACGTAGTTACCGTTAAGGGAATTGAGGTAGACACAGTTAAAGTGGAAGAAGTAATTAATTGGCCTAGACCGACCAATGTAGGTGAAGTTTGCAGTTTCTTAGGGTTGGCTGGATATTATCGAAGATTTATTGAGGGTTTCTCAAAAATAGCAGGTCCGATGACTCAGTTGACTAGAAAATGGTATGAAGTTTTAGTGGATGGAAAAGTGTGAAAAATATTTTCAGGAACTGAAGCAGAGATTAGTTTCGGCTCCTATATTGACGATACCTGAAGGTTTGGATGGGTTTGTAATTTATAGCGATGCCTCCAAGCAGGGTTTAGGCTGTGTTCTAATGCAACATGGAAAGATGATTGCTTATACCTCGAGACAATTGAAGTAATATGAACAAAATTATCCAACGCACGACTTGGAGCTTGCAGCGACAGTTCACGACTTAAAGATATAATGTCACTATAAGAAAAGGAGGGAAGTGTGAAATCTATACGGACCATAAGAGTCTCAAATACTTCTTCACATAAAAGGAATTGAATATGAGACAGAGGAGATGGTTGGAGTTAGTGAAAGATTACGACTGTACAATTCTTTACCATCCGGGTAAGGCTAACGTAGTCGCAGATGCCTTAAGTAGGAAGACATGATCGCAGTTAGCAGTTTTACCCATGGTGCAAGAACACTTGATAAAAGACTTTGAGAAACTGAGATTGGAAGTCGTCGCCAACTCAGGCTATAGCGAGAATAAAAGCATTTATGATTCAACCTACTCTTCGGGATCGAATCAAGGAAGCACATGATAAGGATCCATTCCTACAAAAAATAAGGCTGATGTTGGTTCAAACAAACGTATAGGGTTTGAAGTATTGGTCGATAATGAATTGACTTTTAGAGGAATGTTGTGTATACCTAAAGATGAAAGTATAAGAAACGAGATATTGGAAGATGCTCATTCCACCCCATATGCTGCACATCCTGGTAGTACGAAAATGTATTGAGATCTTTGAGATACATTTTGGTGGAGAAACATGAAGAGAGAAATTGGTCTATTCGCAAACAAATGTATTGTCTGTCAGTTGGTCAAGGTAGAACATCAAAGGCCATCTGAATTGCTGATGTGTATTGACTATGAGGATGTGCATTGACTACCTCAATTTTCTGTCCTACTGAGTATTCTCATGTACTCACCCATTTTACCTACTCCTCATAGGTTAGGATGGATCGTTGGTTGGCAGGCGATGAGGTGTTGTCATGATGTCAAGATTTATTGAACTAAATAAATAATCCAATGTAACGTGACTATGGATTTATTGTTTTAGTATTATTTTGGTTTATTTATCAGATAGATCTTGTTATTTGGAACGTATTTTATTTGGATATGTTTCCTACATATTTTTATTTATTATTGGTAGAACCAAAATTTTCACGTTGGGTTGTTTGACATGTTTATTTAATTATTGAACGAAATGTTTATTAACGATTTAAACTTTAATTTTTTGGGTTATTATATCCTTACCGCATCATATTTGTGTTCGATGATCGCATATGTCAGTCATATCACCTAAAGACCTAAAGAATTTACTATATGAATTTGCCTTGATAATTCAATTAAGGCAATCAAAGTAGATTCGACAAGGTTTGACTGCATAGAAGAAGGTGTATTATTTTTTGACATTAGTTGGTTGACATAATGATGCACTTGTCCTTGAACTCTAAATGTGTAAATACCTATGTACGCTTTAAACATTTATTTATTGTACTTGACACCAAATGAAATGAAAGCAAAGTGGTTATTATTATTTTTAAGTTCCATACAACTAACTTGTTTAGAAGTAAATAAATCATATAGTTGAATTGGTGAATCAGACATACAAAGCTTAACTTTTCCTTTAGGACAACAAAATCCTTTACTTTCTCTATGAAACTTGTGTGCATTACAATGTGTATAATAAGTTAATGCTGGTAATACATATGCATCAGATGGCACATCAAATATGTTAACATTTCCTCTTAATTGAATAGTTGGAACTTTTTTGCATTTCTTTGTCTGAAATAAAAGAAACAGATTCATGATGCATTATGGAATGAGGTAGTTGGGAAAGAATGGATTGATTATTTTCAGACAATATTGGATCATTTATCCTCTTGTGATGATCAACGCAAGAAGTTCGAAGATGGTTTCGCCTGTCCTTTTTTCTTTGAATTCGTTGATGATGAATTGATGCCTTATATAAGTTCTCGTCATCCTTAGTAACAATTTGAAGGATAAGTAAAGCAAGGTTTCCACGAGTGCATGTTTTCATAATTTCCATTAGAACAATGGAGCTGATTAAATAATTGCACTCCAAGTTAGTTAATGAGAACTGGAAAAAAATTAATAAGTCTATCAACAAATCTATTAAATTATACATCCTGAAAGATGAGACGGTATTGTAATCAAAATAAGATGTGGGAAATCACAAAAAAGAAATAAAATTGTTCGCAATGCATGGAGAATAAATTATTACCATATCATAACCTGCATCTTTTTAAAAATATAAACCTATGTAGTAAAAAATACCGCAAGGGAAGAACGTTGAAATGTTAATGTCAAGGAAGCTGATATTGTAAAAAATATTACTGGTAGCTGTTGCATATTAATTGAGCAGGTGAAAGATGAGTTGAAAAAGATATTTGAGATGACAGACCTTGGAAAGATGCAATACTTTCTTGGCATGGAAATATCTCAAACTCAAAAGGGGATATTTTTTTGCCAAAAGAAATACATCAGAGAGATGCTAAAGAAGTTCAGTATGGAAAGATGTAAACCAGTAAATACTCCATTAGTTTTGAATTTGAAACTGATGAAGGATGATGGAGCCAAGAAGGTAGATGAGAAAGTGTATAGAAGCATAGTTGGATGCCTATTATATCTGACTTCTACCAGACCAGATATCTCTTTTGCAGCTAACATCTTATCCAGGTTTAGACAAGAGCCCAGTGAACTTCATTTCCAGGCAGCTAAAAGGGTGTTGAGATATGTAAAAGGAACAGAGGAGCTGGGGATTTGGTTCAGTAGTCAGAAAAGCTGCTGCTCACTGGTTTTACAGATAGTGACTGGGCTGGTTCAATTGATGATATGAAAAGTACCTCAGGCTATGTGTTTTATGTTGGTTCAAGTATAGTGTGCTGGAATTCCATGAAGCAAAAAATCGTAGCTCAATCCACTGCAGAGGCAGAATACATAGCAGCTTCAGAGGCCACCAATCAAGCTATCTGGCTAAGGAAAGTGTTGGAGGATTTGAAGCACAAACAAGATGAAGCCACAACCATCTTTTGTGACAACCAGTCAGCTGTGGCAATGGTGAAAAATCTGGTGTTTCATGGAAGGACAAAGCACATAAAAATCAAATATCATTCAATAAGAGAAGCTCAAGATAGGAAGGATGTGGAACTGATGCATTGCAGCTCTGAGGACCAATGTGCTGATATTTTCACTAAGTCATTGCCTAAAGGAAGATTTGAAACATTGAGGAGTTGCCTTAGTGTTTCCAACAAAAGTCTCAAGGAGGAGTATTGACATTTAGCATTGATACTTTTGTTGTCATTAGTCCTATATTTTTGATGTACTAAATTCTAGCTTAAGTTGTACTTCACAAGCTAAGTAAAGTAAGGTGCTGCAGTGATAAAACAGCTGTCAAATGTGTAAGGTGGTAGTAGGTAAAAATAGTGGTTGGTTAGACACTTTTGTGATGTAAAAGAATGATGGCTGCTATATATGTTTCAGCCGGTTTCTTGCTCCATTATGTATGAATGAAAATTGATATTTTCTTTCTCTTGGAGTTCAAATAACAACAATAATTCATTTACATCCTTTCAATAAGACTTTGTCTTAAACATTAAATTTCATTGCAGATCAGTGAACTTGAAACACAAAAAGAGGTAATGGGAAAATAAAAATACAAATAAGAAAAAAACTGTAAAATGAAGAATATGGAAAAAGTTGCTTGAAGTTCGTAAACCTTGAACACAGATAAATAATTGATCAAATACATATCTAAAACCTAGAACAAACACACAAAACAAGAAGCAAAATATGAACATGACAAAAATCTCACTGTAATTTAGAAAACCTAAAAATGAAGAAGAGATCAACCGAAGAGAAATAGAAATAGGAAAATCGATGACATATACAAAACAAAAGGCAAGAAATAAAGACCCTTTTAAGGCAACATGGTATTCTTTCTATGAAAATTTATCCTCATTCATAAAATTTCAACACAGATTCGAACCGAACGAAGACCAAAAGGACTAACGATTAATAGCAAATAGAAAGATCCTCAAACAATATAATAGAGGGAAAAAGTTGAAGGGTCTTATGAAGATTGCAATGAAATTAAATGAACCCATAACCCCACAATTTAGAAAACACTACAATCAAGGTGATTAATAATCAGTTGTCATAGCTAGTGCATATTTACTTATACCCTCAAATTCTAGTCAAAATCTTATCTTCAAAATCAATGAAACAAATACAAAAGAATCAAAGATAAAGAAATATAAAAACCTATCAGAAATGATCAAGAAAGAATAAATAATTATCGAGCATTAGAAGCTTCATCTGCTTCTTTTGAGGCAAAACCAGAGTTGTTGAATCATGGGAATCGAAAACAATAAATAAATAAATAAAAACAGTATAATTACCAAAGAAAACAATTGCTAGCACAATGAATGAATCATTCCTCCTCCAAGGGCAACCTATGGCCAAGATACTCCAAGTTAAAATTAAGCATGAGTGAAAAAAATGTTACTGTACCAATAGATTATTATTAGTGTACAATATTTTTACCTCAATCACAAGGTTACGCAAGTGAAACACAGCTCAAACCTTTCAACCTAAACAATCTTTACAAGTATAAAATGAAAAAAATAAAAACCCAGAAAGAAGTCAACCAAACCAACCGTAAATATTAGCATAAGACTTCATGTAGATATATATATATATATATATATATATATATATATATATATATATATATATATATATAAAAAGAGGAGAAAAGATTTAAAAAAAAATGCGCACCAACTTGTAGAGGAATGAAAAGAGGCGAAGAAAGAACCCTAAACTAAAGCACATCTCGAATTAACATACATCACGATTTGAGGGTATAAAGATGAAATCTTGCACTAAATCACACACACTTGAAGAAGAGCTGGTCCTAATCATAGAAGGATGAAGACATGATGAAGAAATAATTATAGTCGTTGATTGAACTTCTCGATGGTTTTCTTTTGCTTCTATCCAAAAAGATATTGATGTTACATACGAGAAGACAACATAAAGTAAGCAAGAGAGAAGAACCTCAGCTAAGGGAAAAGTTCATGATTTTATGGCGGCAGTAAGAGAATGAAAGGAAAGAGAACTAATTTGCAAGGGTTTTTCGAATTTTGCATGAGGAAGAACGAAAGTAAGGTTTGATGAGAAACATACCAGCAAAAGAGTGCAATTGTTACACGGCTTCTTTTAGGATATTTTAGTAAATGGTGTCAAACCAGTCAATTGTGTTCGCAATGGCCCAAGAATGAACAATAAAATCGGATCCATTATTTTAAAGTAAAATAGGAGATAACTTGGTAACCAATTTTGACTCGTATATGAATTTCGGATTTGGGTCACGAGAATCCATAGCCTTCTCACTAGGGAGAGAAATAGGATTTTACAGAGGAGGAAAATCCCCGACTTTAAAAATGTCATTTGTTAGAGGCAATAGAGGTTTACAAACTTCGATTGGCTAAGACTTTTAGGAAGGACAGCACTAGTAGGAACAAGTGAGTAAACAAAAAAGGAGACTTGTATTTCTCAACTTCAAAAACTCATTCACTTGGCTTGTTGCAAAATGGAAGGACCTTATCCCTTTATATATGGTTTACATTAGACTTCTAGAACATATATTTTCCTAGAGACTTTTAGACCACATAATTACATGATACTTCTAGACCACATAATTGGACTAGATATGTTTCTAGAATATTCTAGATAGAGCACCATTTACATAGATTTTTCTAGAACATGCTTCTAGAAATGCTAGGCTTTGTTAGGGTTTTCTAAGTGAATTAGGTCTATGAGTAAAATCCTTAAGCCCATTTTACTTAGCACAAAATCAAGTTTACTTTTCAAGATCCTCCCTTAAACTTGATTTTACTATTCTAAGTAGAGTTCATAGCTTGCGGAATATGTCATGCTTGAGTGGCTTGGTAAAAACGTCGTCGATCTGTTCCTAATTTGTTACACCAAACTGCAACATATTCATCTTCACATGTAGATAACACCATGATTGCTTACTTTTTCGATCTCTAAGTAAATGTAGTATTACCCAAGTAGAACAAATCTCCAATAGTGTTCTTTCTATCATATGTGTCTCCGTCCCAATCATTGTCACTATATCCAACAATCCTGAATTCATTAGATGATGAATACACTAGGCCATAGTCAAGCGTACCTCTAATATAATGAAGAATCCTCTTTGCAGCCTTCATAGGGGTCATGGTGGGTGTTTCCATATAGCGATTGATGAGTCCAACTCCAACTAAAATGTTCGGTCTTGTGTATGTCAAGTATCTTAGACTTCCGACAAGACTCCTAAAGAGTGTTGGATCCACTCTTTCACTTTCATCATACTTAGACAAATTGGTTCTGCATTCTATGTGGATGTACACAGGCTTGCAATCTGTCGTGTTAAATTTCTTGGAAACTTCTTTTTTGTACCCTACGTGTGAGATAAAGATGTCATCCTCTATTTGCTTTACCTCAGTCCCAAGATAATAGGCAATGAGGCCGATATTCATCATCTCGAATTCTTAAGCCATGACCTTTTTAAACTCAATGATCATACTTAGATTATTTCCCGCGAATATAAGATCATCCACATACAAACAAATAAGCAAGACATCTTGTTTCTCATCTGCCTTTTGTATAGGGCATTTTGTGAGTCATTTTCTAGAAAATATTTGTCAATTATACTATTCCATACCCTTGGAGTTTGTTTCAACCCATATAAAGCCATTTTGAGTTTTAAGACTTTTTCTTCGTGCCATTTAAGAAAGCAGATTTCGCATCTATTTGAAAAATCTTCCACTTATTCTGTGCGGCAAGAAAGATAACTAATCTTATGGTTTCTAAGCGAGCAACAGGGGCAAATACCTCTTCAAAGTCAATCATGAGTCATTGGTTGTAACCTTTGGCAACGAGTTTTGCTTTGTATCTTTCCACTTCTCCTTTAGCATTCTTCTTTGCCTTGTATACCCACTTGACTCTAATTACTCTTTTTTCTTTGGAAAGAATCGTTAGCTCTCATGTGTTTTTCTTCTCAATAGACTTTGTCTCTTTTTCCTTATACCGAGATCTTGGATTCATCTCCAAAAGTAATATTGCCACTTACCGATTCATCGAACTCCATGAACATGTTTCTTCTTCCACACATATGGTTGCTTGATCCTATATCCAAATATCAAGTGTTCTTTTCTCTACTTTTTTTACCTTTGTAAGCTAACAATAGTGCATGATCCACTTCATTTTCCTAACTAGCATAGTTGGCTTTCTCCTCAACTTGGTTAGTACCATTTCTACATTCTAAAGCATAATGGCCAAGTTTTTGACAATTGTAACATTTAACTTGAGATTTGTCATACCTTGGCCTTTCATTTTGCCTCGTACCTCTTCCTCTTCCATGACCTCTAGTGGAAAACGAGCTTTGGCTTCTTTCCTCCTTGTAGAATGCACTTCTTCCTCGATCTTAGCCAAATTCTCTTCATCTTTGGATTTTCCTATATTCGAACATTCATTCACTCTCGTTCAAGGTGAGCTTTGTTTGAAGAGCTTGCTCTAATGACTCTTCTTTCACTCTCTTTTTTAGTCTTTCTTCATGGGATTGTAAAAATCCCATGAGTTGATCGACACTCATACTATCTAGATCTTTAGATTCCTCAATGGCTACAACTATGTAGTCAAATTTAGAGATCTAAGTAGTATCGCTCATCTTTTCTCCATTCCTCTTTAATTGGTTCACAATGGCCAATACTCTTGAAGAGTAATCAGAGATTGATTCCGATTCTTTCATATGTAAAGCTTCAAACTCACCTTGAAGTGTTTGGAGTCGAACATTTTTCACCTTCTCAACTCCTTTGTGAGATTTGCAAGATCTCCCATGCTTCCTTACTCATAGTAGCACAAGCTACTTTCTCGAACATGCCTTCATCTAAGGCTTGATAGATGAGGAAGAGAGCCTTCTTTTCCTTCTTCCTTACATCCTTCAAACCATCTCTTTGTGCTAGGGAAATAATGGTATTGTTTTGTGGCTTCATATAGCCTTTCTCTACGATCTCCCATACATCCCGAGCAATGCCTTCATCTTTATGCTCCAATTGTCGTAGTTATCCTTGTTGAGTTAGGGAACTTGAAAAGGAATCATCCCACTTGACATTTTTCACAAGGACCTTACGGCTCTAAAACCAATTTGTTGGACGTATAAAGGTTTAATATCTTGGATTGGCTAAAACATTTAGGAAGGAAAACACTAGTATGAAGAAGTGAGTGACAAAAAAATGAGACTTGTATTTCTCAACTTCAAAACTCATACACTTGGTGGCGTGCTGTCGTAAGCACCCAAAAATAGTCCTTAAACCTCGAAACTAATGTAGTAGTAGAAGTAAGGGTCGATCCCACGAAGAGTGTGTAATTTAATATTTTATGCTCCGTACAATAATTGGGGATTTTTTTTTATGTAAACAATTGTAAATAATGTAATTAATAACAATGAAAACTAAATTAACGAAAACAATCAAAAGACTAACCTTGATCCAAGTCAATATCCACATTCGGAAATCCACAACTGATCATAGATGCAAGGATAATTCAATTCATATTTTGAATATTCACCGTTGGAATTATTTTCCTATCTCTCCTTATTTTTAGTTAGTTAGAAACCAGCGTTCTAATTAACCCTAATTATTAAATAACCCCAGACCAGCGCTCAAGATTCAATTTAATAACAGCTTTACACAATAGAGAAATCGATGAACTAGATAACACAAACACCAGCGGTTGCATTCAATCCATTTAAACATTCTTCTTAAGATTCAATAACCTCTATCGCAGAAAATCATCAAATCCTAGTGCTTCACAAGTTAAAGGAATCAAACAATTACGGATTTGATATTTAACTTAGCGGTAGATTGCAACGAATAATAAACTAGTAGGCCTCCTAGCAATTAAACATAACAATCATAGAAATAAGTGCAGAAAAATATTCAATACTCAAAAACATGAATTAAATTAAGAAAAACCATTTAGATCTCACAATATGTGGTTCCGAGGCTTCAATCTCCTTCGACCAAGTGTAAAAGTTTAGTTACAATTCATGAATCTAAGAGAAAAATAGAGAAGAATCTAGGTTAGAGCCCTGTGTTTTGGCCTCCTTAGGTCTATTTATACTTCCCTACACGTTCTTGGCCAATTTGGAGTCTTTTTCTCGAGTTTTCGCGGCCCAAACAATAAAAACCTAAAATCTGTGGCGGCGCGCGGCGCTTGAGCGCTATAGGACAGCGCTTGAGCGCTGAAAATCTGTTGAAATTGTGTTTTCTCGGCTAGTGAAGCGCCTGAGCGCTGAGTTTGTAGCGCTTGAGCGCTAGAAATCTGTCCACTTTGCGTCTGCTTCAGTATTTTCATCATAACTTCCTCTTCCGATGTCCGATTGAGACGATTCAAGATGCGTTAGAAAGATAACTCAAAGGGCTACAACTTTTATTCAGAGACCATCTTCAAATTCGATCGTTTACCATGTCCAAAATTGAAATCAATATGAGGTTGAAAACCGATGCAAAACTTTTCAGCTTGAAAGTTGATATGTGAAAATGTCTTGGCCATATTTCATCCCTTTGAATCATTTCTTCATCCAATTGACCTCTAACACTCTCGAATCTTCATCACAAGGTTAGACACAAGTTTGGAATATTTGCACTTTAGTCCTTGAACTTTCACTTTCTTTCATTTTGGTCTTTTTTCACATATTTCTTCCAAATTACGCCATATCCATAGAATTGCCACCTAAATCAAAATATGAGCGTAATGAGTACATTTTGGCACAAAATAAACATACGAGCGCATAAAATAAGGAGGGAAAAATATGCATTTTACATTCCTATCAAATTCCCCCACACTTAGCTTTTGCTCGTCCTCGGGCAAAACTCAAATTTAATTCCCTAAAAACACCAGGTTATAATGCCAAGAACATAGAACCATCAAACTTTTTCAAAACACATAAAATATCATGAATAAACATTCCACACAACTCATAATCAATTAGCGACCATTTTCATATGAAGATGGAGTAAACTAAACATGTAGACCCTCACGGATATAAGCACTCAACTCTCATGTGTTTAAAAGGGTAAGTGTTTCGCTCTAATTCATTCCAATGGAGATGTTCTACCATATGCTTGCATATCTTCTCATTCGCCACCACTTAGATCACATGCTTTACAAGAATCATAAGGACTTTTCAAAGGTTGTAATGTGGCTTATGGTCAAGGTGGGAAATATTTGGGTATGTGACTCAAGAGCCATCGAAACTAGTGGAGTAAAGATAAAAAGACTTAGCTCAAACATATACATAAGACATGTAAACCAACCACTCCACATGATAGTTTCATCATTTTTGCATCTATCCCACACAAATCGAACTCTTTTTTGAGATGTAGGAAGAGTTATGAATATAGATCTTTTTCACATTAAAATCACTCTCCTTCATCACTTATTTTTTTTCTTTTCTTTTTCTTCACTCACTCATTCATTTTTTTTCCTTCTTCTTCTTGTATTTTTCTTGCACAATGTAAACTCCAAATTATACACCAATACTGGAACTCCTTGAATTGACATAGAAAATTTGTTCCAATTCACCAATAATAGCACTGCCATAAATCTTGATACCCCCACACTTATTTTCTTGCATACCCACACTTCTCATGACATTCAACAATACTCCACTAGCTCTAAGGCTTGGGTAAAGATATTGTTTTTTTCAGTTTAAAGCTTGTAATGTGAGTTTATACAAAGAAAAGGCAATAAGGCTCAAATGGGCTCAACAATGGAAAATTCAATTACAGGGTTGGCTATTTGGCTAATGAAGCTCATTTATGTAACAAAGATGGCCTTAATCATGTTCGTGCATTCATGTATCAATGTGATCTTGAAGAGAATCAATGCAAGTTCTAGAGAAACAAAACTATGGAAGAATATCACACATGAAAAGAAATAATGAGACTGTTATGGATGTATCAGTCTAAAGGCTCAAAAATCTCACTGGCTTTTGTCTACAGAATTTAGTTACTACCATTCTCAAAGAAAATAAATCTACTAATCAACTCTAAATTGGAGGATCATTCATTCAATCATGTTATGAGTTCTTCAAAAGCCTAACTAATTCTAGCAAATAGCATACACAAAAAAAAATCTTTTAACCTCAACTTCTCTTCTTGAAAAATCATGCACATTTGTGTTTTCTTTTAAAAAAATTAACTCACTCAATATAAATGCAACCTAAATCTAAATCCCTCCCCCACACTTAAAACTTACATTGTCCCCAATGTAAGGTCCAATGCAAAGAAAATGACAAATATAACTAAAATAAATGATGGAATACGAAAAATAAAAACAAAAATAAAAAGATAAAGGAACGAACTCCCCTTGGGTTGCCTCCCAAGTAGCGCTTTTGTTTATCGTCTTTGGCTCGACTCAATGTCTCCTTATTCAGCCCGGGTCTATCATGGTTGGCTTCGATCTTCCTTGCGATGTACCAAGTTCAATGGGAATGATAACTAGCAGTGTTCCTCCACCTCCATGGAATACATACTTGTAGTGACTAAGGTGAGGCTTCAAATCCGAAATGAAAGTCTGCAAAACAGAAGATAGAGGCTTCTCATTAGAAACTGGTAATACAAAACAAGAACTGGTACCTGACTTTGGAAGATCATTTAATGCTGCCACAGTTCTTTGTAACTCAGTGTTTAAGGCCAGCTCCTCTTTTTCCTTCCTAAGATGCTCAATATTGACAGCTTCCCATTCTTTTGTAGCAACAAATTCGAAAACATCATGTGCTAATTGATCAATCACATCAATAAAATGAACATGATTATTATTACACCGATGTTTCATGGAATCATATATATTAAGTGTGATAGTTTTATCATCAAATTCCATGGTTAGTGTGCCATTATGAAAGTCCATTTCAGTTTTGGATGTCCTTAAGAACGGTCTTCCCAACAAAATAGGGAGAGTTTGATTACTACTGCCCATGTCAAGCACATAAAAATCAACAGGAAAAATCAACTCATTAACTTTCACGAGAACATCCTCAACTACCCCCTTAGGATAGGCATTAGATTTATCAGCTAGTTGAATTATCACACCAGTGTCAATTAAAGGTCCTAATTTCAAGGAAGTGTATACAGAATATGACATGACATTAATAGATGCTCCGGAATCTAACATGACCTTCTCAAACTTAGTATTGCCTATCATGCAAGGGATAGTGAACATACCTGGATCCGTGCACTTTGCAGGAAGTTTCTTTTGAATTATTGCAGATACCTGTTCTCCAACTTTTACCCTTTCAATCCCCTTCAATTTCTGTTTCCTTTTACTTGTGCACAAGTGTTTCAAAAATTTAGCATAACGAGGCACTTGTTTAAACATATCTAAAAGTGGAATATTTACCTCGCATTTACTAAAAATTTCGTGCAGCTCATCATGATCTCGTTCATATTTCCTAGATCTTACTAAAGCTTGAGGAAAAGGAGGTACATGTTTATAATCAGAAAGAGGTGGAAACTTACGCTCAGTTACCTCAGTATCGTTGGGAGCACTCTTTTTTGCAACCTCTTTTTCTTCCTCTTCTTGCTCCAACGGCTTAGGGGATGCCTTTACCGGAATCTCAACCTCTTTACCACTTCTCAGGATGATTGCGCTCACATTTTCTTTTGGATTCACCATTGTTTGAGAGGGTAGTTTCCCCGAATTCTGTGACTCCAACCTACTGACCGCATTAGCCATTTGACTCATTTGATTCTCCAAACTTTGAATGCTAGCCCTTCTCTCCTGTTGAAATTGTAAAGTGTTAGTGGCAATAGATTTAACAATATCTTCTAAAGACATACTAGAGTTAGAAGTTTGGCCATGTTGTTGTCTAGGAGGGTATGACTGATTATATTGCTGGAAATTCTGCCAATTTTGATTCATATGTTGATTCACTTGTCGATTCCCATAACTAAAATTTGGATGATCCCTCCATCCTTGGTTGTACGTGTTTAAATAGGGATCATAATTCCTTTGTGGTTGTCCAGGAAAACTACCGCCTGCATTTATGTGTTCAACGGATTCTTCTTGAATTGTTGGACACATATCGGTTGGATGGCCTACCAATGAACAAATTCCACAAGTCTTTGATGTTTGCATAGTACCTACAGCCATTTGACAAATAAGAGTAGTTAGACTCGCTAGTTGTTGTTCAATGGATGAAACATTTACCTCGTTAACTTGTCTAGAAGGGGGATCAAATCTAGCGCCAAATTGTTGAGAATTGGCAGCCATATTTGCAATCAAGTTTCTTGAGTAGAAGATCGAGTTATGGGCATAAACTATCAAGGAAACTAAAAAAATATGAAAAACAAGTTAAAAAGAAACTAGAATAAGAAAAATAAATAAAATTCTATGCTAAAATTCCTAAAAACAATAAATTGCCTAAAAACCTAAAAATTTTGATTTTTTTTTTTCAAAATAAAATAAACAACTAAAGAAACACAAAAATAAATTAACACCACTCCCCGGCAACGGCGCCAAAATTTGGCGTGCTGTCGTAAGCACCCAAAAATAGTCCTTAAACCTCGAAACTAATGTAGTAGTAGAAGTAAGGGTCGATCCCACGAAGAGTGTGTAATTTAATATTTTATGCTCCGTACAATAATTGGGGATTTTTTTTTATGTAAACAATTGTAAATAATGTAATTAATAACAATGAAAACTAAATTAACGAAAACAATCAAAAGACTAACCTTGATCCAAGTCAATATCCACATTCGGAAATCCACAATTGATCATAGATGCAAGGATAATTCAATTCATATTTTGAATATTCACCGTTGGAATTATTTTCCTATCTCTCCTTATTTTTAGTTAGTTAGAAACCAGCGTTCTAATTAACCCTAATTATTAAATAACCCCAGACCAGCGCTCAAGATTCAATTTAATAACAGCTTTACACAATAGAGAAATCGATGAACTAGATAACACAAACACCAGCGGTTGCATTCAATCTATTTAAACATTCTTCTTAAGATTCAATAACCTCTATCGCAGAAAATCATCAAATCCTAGTGCTTCACAAGTTAAAGGAATCAAACAATTACGGATTTGATATTTAACTTAGCGGTAGATTGCAACGAATAATAAACTAGTAGGCCTCCTAGCAATTAAACATAACAATCATAGAAATAAGTGCAGAAGAATATTCAATACTCAAAAACATAAATTAAATTAAGAAAAACCATTTAGATCTCACAATATGTGGTTCCGAGGCTTCAATCTCCTTCGACCAAGTGTAAAAGTTTAGTTACAATTCATGAATCTAAGAGAAAAATAGAGAAGAATCTAGGTTAGAGCCCTGTGTTTTGGCCTCCTTAGGTCTATTTATACTTCCCTACACGTTCTTGGCCAATTTGGAGTCTTTTTCTCGAGTTTTCGCGGCCCAAACAATAAAAACCTAAAATCTGTGGCGGCGCGCGGCGCTTGAGCGCTATAGGACAGCGCTTGAGCGCTGAAAATCTGTTGAAATTGTGTTTTCTCGGTTAGTGAAGCGCCTGAGCGCTAAGTTCGTAGCGCTTGAGAGCTAGAAATCTGTCCACTTTGCATCTGCTTCAGTATTTTCATCATAACTTCCTCTTCCGATGTCCGATTGAGACGATTCAAGATGCGTTAGAAATATAACTCAAAGGGCTACAACTTTTATTCAGAGAAAATCTTCAAATTCGATCTTTTACCATGTCCAAAATTGATATCAATATGAGGTTGAAAACCGATGCAAAACTTTTCAGCTTTAAAGTTGATATGTGAAAATGTCTTGGCCATATTTCATCCCTTTGAATCATTTCTTCATCCAATTGACCTCTAACACTCTCGAATCTTCATCACAAGGTTAGACACAAGTTTGGAATATTTGCACTTTAGTCCTTGAACTTTCACTTTCTTTCATTTTGGTCTTTTTTCACATATTTCTTCCAAATTACGCCATATCCATAGAATTGCCACCTAAATCAAAATATGAGCGTAATGAGTACATTTTCGCACAAAATAAACATACGAGCGCATAAAATAAAGAGGGAAAAATATGCATTTTACATTCCTATCACTTGGCTTGTTGCAAAATTGAAGGATCCTACCCATTTTTTGCATGAGACTTCTAGACCACATAATTACATGAGACCTCTAGGCTACATATTTGGACTAGATATTTTCCTAGGATATTCTTGATAGAGACTCATTTATCACCACGTCTTTTTGTTAGATATTTACATAGATTTTTCTAGAAAAAGGTTCTAGAAATATAGGCTTTTTTGGGATTTTTGAAGTGAATTGGGCCTGTGAGCAAAGTCCTTAAGCCCATTTTACTTGGCCCAAATTCAAGTTTACTTCTCAACATTAACCTTAAAATCAAAGTCACTTTCAAAGCTCACAATGAATACACCAGTACTTTAGGTTAATTTGATTTCTTGGGATGCCTGTTTATAAAAGATAGTAAAGTTTGTCAATTCTTTCAACGCACAGCCTATGGTGTGTGTTGAAGTCATAGACACACTATTACTCAGGGAATTGCATATAAAATAGTCAATAAAAGATGAAACCACAAATTCTAAACAATAAAAAGATCTCAATCCTCAAAGACAACACAAATACCATCATGTAATCGACACTTGTGTTTCTCTTCATATTAGTCAATCAAGTAAACATAATTGTCCATTATGCATGTAATTAGGATACATACATTGTTGTGATTAATATATATATATATATATATATATATATATATATATATATATATATATATATATATATAATATATTTGGATTTTTGTTCAACTTTTATATTACGGATCTGGTATGGATTTTTTCGTAATACTTGAATGAGTACAGGATTTTGGACTCGGAGAATTGGAACACCCGGACAATTAGTGTGAGAAAAAATGAAACTATTTCAAAAAGTAATATGGAAAAATTTATTTTGTTTGACCAATGTAATATCCCAAGCTTTATGTTACATATTTGGCCAATATGATTCATGCATGCTATTTACAATGTCATTTGCATCCATTTCTCCTAATTGCTTTCTTTTAAAACTGTACATTTGATTATTGAGAGCATGAGATCTTTATATGGTGTTAGCCTTCGACTCCTTGACCTAGGTGATGAATTCTACATTGAGCAATGATAGAGAAGCTAGGTTAATCTAGATGTGGAAGATTGACTTGTTAAGCAAGTGGAACCTTGAAAGGTCGGAATTAGTATCGATAACGGTTATAGCTTTCCATTTGGTTGATCAAGGTCACCATAAACCCTAAGTCGGTAATTGACCTATTTGGGACATAAAGCATGAAGTGACATGATCACTACACAATAATATGGGTTTTATATGACATTATAAATGTTGAAGTGCGAATTGTTGAAATAGATCGGAAATCGGGTATCAATCGGGTAAGTAATTAAATGAACGGTTGATGAAGTAATGCTATAAAATATTTTGCGATCTTAGGACAGGTAAATTGGATTGTAAAAACATTAAAATAAGCCAAGGATACTCGATTTTTACCTGCAATGATATGTACAAAATCAGATTGTAACCCCAAGAGACCACCTCATGCTTAGTCACCTCCTACTTGTTGATTTATCCTTGTAATGGTAGATTCCTTCACTCTTAAGTATTATCCACGTCTACCACTTCTTTAAGACTTCAAATATGTGACATATTATCCATAAATGTCATACAAACAACCCAATGAGTGATACAAAATCAGAATGTAACTAGAAGGTGACACATCCTACTTAGCATGTGATGATTTGTCACTTTAACATCAAGTTCCTTCAACCTTAAGGCTTCTATCACATCTTCTAAAGCCTCATCACCTTATATTGGATAGATATATATCTTACAAGTCACATAAGGGTCCAAATATGGGAAATGAAGAGTCAAGTATGGCTGCATGAAGCCACATCATGCTTGGACACCTCATGCTTGGAGACACTTGTCTTTTAACCACCAATTTCTTCATCCTTAAGTATCAAGAACGACCCCAACCCTTAAGACCCTTTATCTAGCCCCTAAAGAGGACACTTAACCCCAAAGTTTCTTCAAGTTATCTCCAAGTGAACCCAAGTGAAGAGGAAAACAAAAGTCTAGCACTCTCAAGTACACATTTCAACCAAAATTACTCCAAGTTTAAGGTAAGATACTTTCTATGCTCAAGTGGTAGGATTTCATGGTAATATTTATGCTTAAGCTATGCATGAAAACCATAATATGAAAGTTGTGGACAAGTCCACAAAGTTAGATATCTATTTATGCCTTAGGACAAGTCTGAAGGGCACCGGCAAGCCAGAATGTGCAAGTATGTGTTTGAATGCTTTCTTTTGTGTAGTATTAACATGTTAAATCCAAGCATGATATCTTACTGAGTATTCTTTATACTCATAGTATTTTATACTAAATTTTCAAATCAATGATCGTTGAGTTGGTGGAAGTCAGTCGGCATACTCGATGATGGGTTAAGGTATTTTGTATCGAAATTTCCTTTTCGTATGTTTTGTTTGAACACTAGTTTCCATATGTTTTTCTTGTGGTATTATATATAAACATGTATAAGACATGATTTAATATAGTACTATAAGTAAATTTTGTAATCATATCTTTCATGTTATGCTAAGAGGCATTTTTATGGACCTTTCATGCAATGATAAAAGAGGCAGAAACTGGACAGGTTTTTAGGGTCAATTCAAAATGCTATTACTAACTCTATAAACACCTATTTGAGACTCTAAAAATACTTCTATATTCCTCTTTGAGTTGTCTTTATATGAACACAAGAATCACTCAATTTGGATATCTGTGGCCTGAGATATAAATTTTTAACCGTCGAAAGGTCAATTTGAAGTTTATGTGCAGTACCTCACAGTTTTTGGTAAAACGTCTATATCATATGATCTTGGAAATTTTCCATATTTTAACATAGGAAACTAATTGGAAATATCTTTCTAATGCTATAAATTTCATAGAAAACGGAGTTGGGATGAATTTTATAAAAACATTTGAACTGGCTGCCCCAATTAGTCGTGACAACCCCGAGTTCGTATATGTAAAGAATAATTTCAAGTCAGCATGCACTTCTGCTGGCCATTAAATTTTACAAAGATATTTTACTATAAATTGAAAATAAGTTTCCAGTATGTATTACATTTTATTTAAGAGTTTTTACATGTAGCAAATGCAGAAGTTATTATGTTTAGTACGTGACACTCAAAGCTTAAGTTCGGGGTGTCACATCGTGGTATCAGAGCGGTTATACTTTTCTGTAGACTTTTTTTAGATAATAAGTTCAGTATGAACTTTATATATTATTGATTATGCATAAACAAATTTTAAGAAAGTTACTGTCCATCATCATCGAGCAAGCTAGCAACTGACTTTCAACCGGCAATCAAGGTAAAAAAATTTTTTCAAAGTTTATGAGTTTTCCTACGTAATGAACTGCTATATCTATTGTTGGATATAAGAATATTTTGAATCAAGTCATGTCTGAGATGATGAAGTCATTAACACTTATATGTAATTATTTATTAGAGCCTAGTAGAGTAACATAAGCAAAATTTTGTGTTCTAGTTGTGGCACGAATGATAAGAACCCTCACAAGGACAGAAGTTTGTGGTTTTGAGCAGAAGCGGGACATGTTATTGGCATTTTATTATAATTATTGTATGCATCCGCTTCATAGCCTCGAGCAACATCTTGATTTGCTAGACTGCATTATTGAGATGTTGTGGGAGATACACCATGACATAAGGGATAAGGTGAAGATATAGAGGTTATATGAAACTGTTCCAGAACTTTGGGCTTCAGTCATAACTAAGATTGTGCAATGGTCTGATGATGACCTTTTATATGAGGACAATACATATTTACTTTGAGAAAGTTATGAAATTAGCCGCTATTTGCAGCGAAACTTTAAGAAGACTATAACTTTATCCATGAATACTAGTTTACGAGCTGTTAATTCTAGGCTAGACAGTGGATCGTTGGCAAAGTGCTTTTCGAGAGTTCTCGATGAAAGTCTTCCCGTACCATTCCTAGACAGTTTGGAGCAAAGCATGTTAGAGGAAGACCCAGATGACGACCCCGAGGAAGATCCAGAAGAAATAGAAGATTAGACACCATCTTATCTAGCTATTTTATTGTTTTTGGAATAGAATAGGATGTAATACGTACATCTACTTTTGAATGTATGATGATATATATAGATGAAGGAAAGTTGTCTTGGCCTTTGGCTTTTTCTAAGTTAGTGTTACATTTTGATGTAATTCTAATTGGATGAATATTTTTCGTTCAAAGGAAATGCCTCCGAAACGCAACCACGGAAGTGCACCAAATTCCAATATGAATTTAGGCGGCGGCAATGCTAATGCTAGTTCTAGTGGTAGTGAAGTTAATGTAGCAAACTTCGCACGAGAACTGCTTGCCATAATGCGGGAGTTGGGACAACAACAACAACAGGCACCACCTTTGACTGGGCAACAGACACTAGATCAACAAGTACCAACTGGGCATCAGGAACCCAACCAACAAGTTGTGCAACCTCAAATGGTACCTAACCCGAGGGATCGAACTGCAATGATAGAGCAGTTTCGTAAGATGAACCCTCCATCGTTTGAAGGGAGCATGGATCCCTTAGCAGTTGAAGACTGGTTACGAGAACTAGAACGTATCTTTAAATTTATAAGATGCGAAGATGCTGAAAAGGTAACATTTTCAGTGTTTATGTTAAAGAAGGGGGCTAGCCATTGGTGGGACATGACTACTAGGTCGTTAACACATGTTGAAGAACAGGCTATAACTTGGGTGAAGTTTAAGGAACTTGTAGAAGAAAAATTCTTCCCGACAGCGGTAAAAGATCAAAAGGAAATGGAGTTCCTCAGACTTCAGCAGGGAACCATGACCCTCGTGGAGTATGAACGTAAATTTGAGGAATTATCAAGGTTTTGCTCCACATCTAGTGGATACGGAGGAAAAGCGGGCTAGAAGGTTTGAACGTGGGCTTCAACCTTATATTCGTGATATAGTGTCAGTTCTCGAGCTGAACACTTATCGAGAAGTCCTGAAGCGAGCACAGACTATTTCTTATCAAAGAACTCAAAATGTTGAAAATTCTCATCAAGTTCAAAATTTCTCCGGTAAGAGGAAGTGGAACTTTGATAGACAGAATAACAGTAAAGGAAAAATGAACAATGCACCAAAGAAAGGAAAGACAGAGATAGTAGGAGTTGGTGGTGATAAACGTTGTCCTAAGTGCGATAGACCTCACAAAGGAGAATGCTTATTGGGGAAAAATGTTTGTTTCAAGTGTGGAAAATCAGGACATTTTGCTAAAGAATGCCCTCAGAATCAGACACAGAAGGCTGGAGATGACAGAAAGGAAAAGCAAGGGTTTTCTCCTTATCCAGGCAAGAAGCAGAGCGAGACCCTAATGTCCTAGCAGGTATCGTCTATGTTTCCAATATGCCTGCATTTGTACTTATAGATTCTGGAGCTACACATTCGTTCATCTCTTCTTCGTTTGTTGCAAAGTCTAAAGTAGAATGTGAATTCCTTCCGTATACCTTAGAAATCTCTCTTCCATCTGGTAAGATACTTGTTGCTGACCAAATAGCTAAAGACCTTAAGATGGAAATTGATGGTAGAGGTATAACGGTAGATTTAATTCTGTTAACGATAAAAGACTTTGATATTATCCTTGGTATGGACTGGTTGTCTAAAAACTATGCAACTATTCATTGTACCAAGAGAGTGGTGATTTTTCAAAGACCGGGCGAGAAAGAGTTTCATTTTGTGGGAACTGAGACAAATACTTTGCCTCGTATAGTGTCAACAACTCAGGTTGAAAGGACGTCGAGAAAGAAATTATGTCAAGGATTTCTAGTATCAATGTCCAACATTAAACAAGATAAGTTGTCAGTTGAGGATGTTCGAATAGTTCAACACTATAAAGATGTTTTTCCAGAAGATCTTCTAGGTGTACCACCAGACAGGCAAGTAGAGTTTACCATCGACTTAGTACCAGGAGCAACACCTATTTCAAAGGCTCCATATCGTATGGCACCGTTGGAACTGCAAGAGTTGAAGGTACAGTTGAAGGAGCTTCTTGATAAGGGTTTTATTAGACCAAGTGTATCACCTTGGGGTGCACCTGTGCTATTTGTGAAAAAGAAGGATGGAACAATGAGGCTGTGCATTGACTATCGAGAATTGAATCGCCTCACTATCAAAAACAAGTATCCACTTCCAAGAATAGAAGATTTGTTTGACCAGCTTAAGGGAGCTACAGTATTTTCAAAGATCGATCTAAGATCAGGATATCATCAATTGAAAATTAAGTCAGATGATATCCTTAAGACGGCTTTTAGAACGCGTTATGGGCAATATGAATTTTTGGTGATGCCTTTTGGATTAACTAATGCCTCGGTAGTATTTATGGATCTAATGAACAGAGTATTCCATGAATACTTAGATCAGTTTGTCATAGTTTTTATTGATGACATCTTAATTTATTCGAAGAGTGATGAAGAACATGAGAAACATCTCATGATTGTCTTGGAAACTCTAAGAAAAGAGAAGCTTTATGCCAAATTCAAGAAATGTGAATTCTGGTTGAATAAGATAGGTTTCCTGGGACATGTAATCACAGCACAAGGAATCGAAGTAGACCCAACTAAAGTTGAAGCGGTGAATAATTGGACAAGGCCAACCAGTGTTGGAGAAATACGTAGTTTCTTGGGATTGGCTGGTTACTATAGAAGATTTATTGAAGGATTTTCTAAAATAGCAGGGCCATTGACCCAATTGACTCGTAAAGGGATAAAATTTCAATGGACAGAGAAATGTGAACAGAGCTTCCAAGAGCTGAAATGAAGATTAGTTACAGCTCCAGTATTAACAATACCAGACGGACCAGAAGGATTCGTTATATACAATGATGCTTCGAAACAGGGCATAAGGTGTGTTCTGATGCAGAAAGGAAAGGTGATAGCTTACGCTTCTAGACAATTGAAACAATATGAACAAAACTACCCAACACATGATCTAGAATTGGCTGCGATAGTTCATGCCCTTAAGATATGGCATCATTACTTATATGGAAGTAGGTGTGATATTTATACCGATCACAAGAGTTTCAAGTATTTTTTCACCCAAAAGGAATTAAATATGAGGTGGAAGAGATGGCTGGAGCTAGTGAAGGATTATGATTGCACTATCCTTTACCATCCTGGTAAAGCTAATGTAGTAGCAGATGCTCTTAGCAGAAAGACGGTTGGACAATTAGCAGTATTAATTACTATGCAGGACCAGTTGTTAAAGGATTTCGAAAACTTACATCTAGAAGTAATTGCTCCACCAACCCAAACTATCACCAGGATGGCGGTTCTAATGATTCGACCAATACTTAGAGATCGAATAAGAGTAGCACAGGATGGTGACTCATTTCTACAAAAGATTAAATCTGAAGTTGGTACTAGCAAGCGAAAGGATTTTGAATTAGGCCTTGATAAAGCCTTACTCTTTAAGGGAAGGTTGTGTGTACCAAAAGACGAGGGATTGAGGAAAGAAATTCTTGAAGAAGCCCACTTAACTCCATATACGGCTCATCCAAGAGGTACAAAAATGTATCGAGATCTAAGGAGTATATTTTGGTGGAGAAATATGAAACGGTGCATAGGTCTTTTTGTCAGGAAGTGCATAACTTGTCAACAAGTGAAAGCTGAACATCAAAGGCCATCTGGATTGTTGGAACCATTAAAAATTCTACAATGGAAATGGGAGCATATAACTATGGATTTTGTTATGGGTTTTCCAAAATCAGCTAGGGAAAATGATGCTATATGGGTTATAGTGGATCGGTTAACAAAGTCAGCTCATTTTCTACCAGTAAGAATGAATTTCAGTATGGATCAATACGCACGATTATACATCAAAGAGGTCATCCGTTTACATGGTATCCCAGCCTCAATTGTATCTGATAGAGATCCAAGATTTACCTCAAAATTTTGGAAAAGTTTGCAAGAAGCTATGGGAACCAAGTTAAACTTCAGTACAACTTTTCATCCTCAAACTGATGGACAATCGGAGAGGACTATACAGACTTTGGAGGATATGTTGCGTGCATGCATCCTTGATTTAGGGGGCAGTTGGGAAAATTATGTACCATTGGTAGAGTTTGCCTATAATAATAGCTATCAAGCTACGATAAAGATGGCACCTTACGAAGCTCTCTATGGCAGGAGATGTAGATCTCCTCTTTATTGGGATGAAGTAGGTGAGCGAAGAGTTTTAGGACCGGAAATAATTGAGGAAACTAGTCGAGCGGTTGATAAAATAAGAGCTAGAATCAAGGCAGCCCAGGACCGACAAAAAAGTTATGCTGATAAAAGGAGAAAAGACTTGGCATTTAATGTTGGTGATAAAGTTTTCTTAAAGGTGGCACCGATGAAGGGAGTTCTTCGCTTTGGAAAGAAGGGAAAACTTCGACCAAGATTCGTGGGTCCTTTTGAAATTTTGCAGAAAGTTGGAAATGCAGCTTATCGAATTGCTCTACCACCAGATTTGTCAGCAATTCATGATGTATTCCACGTGTCAATGCTTCGACAATATGTGTCAGATCAAAGTCATGTGGTTAGTTATCAACCATTAGATATCAAACAGAACATGACTTATGAAGAAAAACCAGTAGCAATCTTAGATCGCAGAATCCAACAACTGAGGACAAAAGAAATTCCATTAGTGAGAGTTCAATGGAGAAACCATAATGTTGAAGAATCAACTTGGGAAAGAGAAGAGGAAATCAAGACCAAGTATCCAGAACTTTTCAACTAAGTTCGAGGTAAGCAAATTTCGAGGACAAAATTTTATAAGGAGGGGAGGATGTAATACCCCGAGCTTTACGTTACATATTTGGCCAATATGATTCATGCATGCTATTTACAATGTCATTTGCATCCATTTCTCCTAATTGCTTTCTTTTAAAACTGTACATTTGATTATTGAGAGCATGAGATCTTTATATGGTGTTAGCCTTCGACTCCTCGATCTAGGTGATGAATTCTACATTGAGCGATGATAGAGAAGCTAGGTTAATCTAGATGTGGAAGATTGACTTGTTAAGCAAGTGGAACCTTGAAAGGTCGGAATTAGTATCGATAACGGTTATAGCTTTCCATTCGGTTGATCAAGGTCACCATAAACCCTAAGTCGGTAATTGACCTATTTGGGACATGAAGCATGAAGTGACATGATCACTACACAATAATATGGGTTTTATATGACATTATAAATGTTAAAGTGTGAATTGTTGAAATAGATCGGAAATCGGGTATCAATCGGGTACGTAATTAAATGAATTGTTGAGGAAGTAATGCTATAAAACATTTTGGGATCTTAGGGCAGGTAAATTGGATTGTAAACACATTAAAGTAAGCCAAGGATACTCGATTTTTACCTGCAATGATATGTGCAAAATCAAATTGTAACCCCCAAGAGATGACCTCATGCTTAGTCACCTCCTACTTGTTGATTTATCCTTGTAATGGTAGATTCCTTCACTCTTAAGTATTATCCACGTCTACCACTTCTTTAAGACTTCAAATATGTGACATATTATCCATAAATGTCATACAAACAACCCAATGAGTGATACAAAATCAGAATGTAACTAGAAGGTGACACATCCTACTTAGCATGTGATGATTTGTCACTTTAACATCAAGTTCCTTCAACCTTAAGGCTTCTATCACATCTTCTAAAGCCTCATCACCTTATATATATATATATATATATATATATATATATAAGGGTTCAAATATGGGAAAAGAAGAGTTAAGTATGGTTTCATGAAGTCACATCATGCTTGGACACCTCATGCTTGGAGACACTTGTCCTTTAACCACCAATTTCTTCATCCTTAAGTATCAAGAACGACCCCAACCCTTAAGACCCTTTATCTAGCCCCTAAAGAGGACACTTAACCCCAAAGTTTCTTCAAGTTATCTCCAAGTGAACCCAAGTGAAGAGGAAAACAAAAGTCTAGCACTCTCAAGTACACATTTCAACCAAAATTACTCCAAGTTTAAGGTAAGATACTTTCCATGCTCAAGTGGTAGGATTTCATGGTAATATTTATGCTTAAGCTATGCATGAAAACCATAATATGAAAGTTGTGGACAAGTCCACAAAGTTAGATATCTATTTATGCCTTAGGACAAGTCCGAAGGGCACCGGCAAGCCGGAATGTGCAAGTATGTGTTTGAATGCTTTCTTTTGTGTAGTATTAACATGTTAAATCCAAGCATGATATCTTACTGAGTATTCTTTATACTCATAGTATTTTATACTAAATTTTCAGATCCATGATCGTTGAGTTGGTGGAAGTCAGTCGGCATACTCGATGATGGGTTAAGGACAAAGCTATTTTGTATCGAAATTTCCTTTTCGTATGTTTTGTTCGAAGACTAGTTTCCATATGTTTTTCTTGTGGTATTATATATAAACATGTATAAGACATGATGTAATATAGTACAAGTAAATTTTGTAATCATATCTTTCATGTTATGCTAAGAGGCATTTTTATAGACATTTCATGCAATGATAAAAGAGGCAGAAACTGGACAGGTTTTTAGGGTCAATTCAAAATGCTATTACTAACTCTATAAATACCTATTTGAGACTCTAAAAATACTGTTGCATTCCTCTTTGAGTTGTCTTTATATGAACGCAAGAATCACTCAATTTGGATATCTGTGGCCTGAGATATAAATTTTTAACCGTCAAAAGGTCAATTTGAAGTTTCTGTGCAGTACCTCACAATTTTTGGTAAAACGTCTATATCATATGATCTTGGAAATTTTCCATATTTTAACATAGGAAACTACTTGGAAATATCTTTCTAATGCTACAAATTTCATAGAAAACGGAGTTGGGATGAATTTTATAAAAACATTTGAACTGGCTGCCCCAATTAGCCGTGACAGCCCTGAGTTCGTATATGTAAAGAATAATTTCAGGTCAGCATGCACTTTTGCTGGCCATTAAATTTTATAGAGATATTTTACTATAAATTGAAAATAAGTTTCCAGTATGTATTACATTTTATTAAGAGTTTTTACATGTAGCAAATGCAGAAGTTATTATGTTTAGTACGTGACACTCGAAGCTTAAGTTCGGGGTGTCACAACCAGACCTTGAGAATTTCTCTTGACTTCTCGTCTAACTTCTTGTAGACAAGTTAGAACGTGCATTTTATGTGTGCTCCTCAACTGAATTTTGTAATTAAAGTCGTTAAATTGGTAATCTGTGAACTATTTAGTGGTGTCTAGTGTGACACCTATGATTTTTCAATTGGTATCAGAGCCCAAATTCATTCCTTGACCCATATTATCTAGATGAGTAATTCATTATCCGTCCCACCATATTTTGATGACAGTAATTATGCATACTGAAAAGTTAGGATGAGAGCCTTTTTAAAATCCATGGATGAGTGTATCTGGCTTAGTGTTGTGAATGGTTGGGCTGCACCTAGTTCTACAGTTAATAATGAAGTAATCCCCACTCCCATTGCTAATTGGACTAAAGTGTAACTAGAATAGCAAAGCCTTACATGCCCTATTTATGGCAGTATCCCCGAAAGAGTTTAGGCGAGTGTCAATGTGTGAGGTAGCCAAAGAGGTTTGTGATATCTTACAAACCACACATGAGGGAACTCGGAAGTTAAGAACTCTAAATTGCAGATGTTAACCACTAAGTTTGAAGAAATTCGGATGAAAGAAGATGAAACTTTTGATGATTTTTATGCGAGTTTAAATGACATAGTAAATTCTAGCTTCAACCTAGGTGAGAGAATCTCAGAGCCTAAGATAGTTAAAAAATTTTTAGATCCCTACCAGAAAAGTTTAGACCTAAAGTCACTGTAATAGAAAAGAGTAAAGACTTAGATTCCATTAAGATTGAAGAGTTGGTTGGATCTCTCCAGACTTATGAACTTACATTAGCTAAACCCACAAACGATAAGTCATTGGCCTTAAATACTGTGAGGAATAGTCATAGAGAGTCATCGATTCAAATTCTCCTAATGAAGAGAAGTTAGCTTACCTTGCTATAAAATTTCAAAAACTATTTAAGAAGAAACAAAAAAACTAAAAAGAGAGCGAGATGATTCCAGTGAGTCTAGAAGACAATCTCAATCTATGATATGTCATAATTGTCAAGGTTTTGGCCATGTTAGGAGTAAATGTCTTAGCAGTAGGAAAAATTTGGATAAAGGTATGAATACTACTCTCAGTGATGATGAGTCTAACTCGGACAATTAGATTGAGAAATTAACTCATAAGGAAATTGGAAAATACATTACATTTACTACAAGAATTAAAAATGGAGCTAATAAGGAGAGTGAGAAGACTTAGAGCATAAGTAGTAGTGAGAATTCAAAAGAAGATTCTAATAGTGAAGAAGATTCTGATAGTGAGGGAGATATTCATGAGGCTTATGATAGAATCTATGAGGAGAGCATTAAGATTATAACAAAAAATAAAGCCTTAAGTATGAGAGTTACGAAACTTGAGTCGAAAAACGAGAAACTCATAGCGTACATTTAGGAATCTACCTCTACCTTGAGTGAGTTGAAATCCATGAATGAATCTTTAGATACTCAGGTTAGGAATCTCACTAGTGAGCTTGAGAAGACCTCTAGGAGAGCTAATGAGCTGACAGTTGAAAAGGAAACCTTAGAAATCCAGGTTAAAAATCTTCTGAGCGACCTAGAGCATTCCAAGTCTCAACTTCTTACCTTTTCTAGTGGTTCTATAAAGTTAGATAACATTCTAGGAATGGGCAAGCCTACTAGTAATAAAAGAGGTTTAGGATATAATAAAAATGATCATAATGTTACTAGTACGTCCAATACCACATTTGTCCCTGGTACTGACCAGCTTAAACATGTGCCTAACCCTGAACTTAAGAATAAGGGATATATAGGACACAGGCCTATTGGATAGTGTAGGACACGCCAACCTAGGAATAGATATCAACGATCACATACCTTTGGTCCTAGGTTTATCCCTACTTGTTTTCATTGTAGTGAGTTAGGACATATAAAGTCTAGGTGTTGTCATTTCCTGAATCAAAATAGAAATCAAAACTTAAATAGAAATAAGAATCAGGATTATGTTGGTCAGATTGACTTCCTTACTAATCAAGTAAGTAAATTGACCAAGTTAATGACATAGATGATGAATCCACTAGGCAAGTTTGGGTGAAGAAAAGTGATCTGAAAAATTTTAAAATAGATCACAGTGCTCTTAAAGATAAGAGCATTGTATACCTAATTGATTATGTATTTTTGGTGCATGCTTGTGCTTTATCATTGTGTGACATTGATTTATGCATGCATCATATTTATTTATTTGTTTTCTAGGTAGAAAACTTATGCATATTTTTTATTTTTATTTTTTTGTATGTTTGACATTTTTTGTATGCTTGGTGCATTTATGCTTTAAAATTAAAACAAAAATAGAAATTTGAAAAATAAAAAAATGCGGGATATTGTTTTTGCTGCGTAATATAGAATAAAATATAATTTGTTAGTAAAGTGACTTTGAACATGAATTGACCTTATTTATTAGATCTAAGCTCAAGTTTATCCTCGGTAATAAAAAGCTCAATATCTTATGTTCTTTTTCGGAATCTATTTGACTCGAGCAATTAAGCATGGGGATTTCTCACAACTTGGTGCATATGGTCAACTAACTTTGGTTAACTGGTCTAAAGCTCGCTACAGGGATCATTTTAGTCGCTTAATGGAAAAAAGCTTGAACTTAAGATGTGAACAATAATTATGAACATAAAATATTAAAAAAAAAAGTGAAAATAAAATATGCTCAAAATCGGGGGAGAAAAGAAAATATCAATACAAAATGAGCTTTTATTTAAATGTCTTAATGCGCTTTAAATGGTTTGACTTTCATAAGTAGAGGAATACACTTATTGGCAGTGATGTTTAGCATGTCATTTCTCACAAAATTAAGGTTTGAAGTCCTATTTACAAAGAATTAGTGACATTTTACACACATGAGTCACTTATACAATTTACTCAATGTTAACTTGAACTAAGTATGTGGGAAGGTTTACTATACATTGCTTATACTTGTGCATGCTAACAACAACATTTTTGAGTTATTATATGTTAATGTTAAAAAAAGGGATAGTAAAGCAAATGTTTTCAATGGGAGAATTTTATATGTTGAACATTTTGTATGGTAAAGTATATTGATAGGGGGAAATTTGTTGATTGCATTGCATTCCATACCATATCTACCTAGCTGTTTGAGTTTTTGATGTTTGTGTGATGCTAATGTTTTTGTTGGTGTTTGGATTAACATTAGTGTTACGTCTCATTCTAGCTAGTGTTGGTATCATGTGTTTAATGATTTTATTATTTTTTGTATCACGTGCTTTTACACTAGGTATTTGAGTTGTGAATTTTAGGAAACGGGTTTAATAAGGAATGCAAGAGACATCAGTTTGATGAAATTTGGGTAGTTTAGATTTTGTATTTAGTTTTCCTTGACTTATTGTGTAGTTTTGTCACAGAATGTCAAAGAGGAGTTTGTTAGGTTTTTAGTGTTGGCAATTTTGTGGACAAAATGACTAATTTGTAACGTGTTGTAAAAGTCAAGGACCTAGGGTGCAATTTGTATAAATTGGGTTATGAGGTCTAGAGTTCAAGCATGAAAAGAGGAGAAACAGGTCGTCGTATTTTCGCCAGCTTTTCACCCAGTTGGCACTCCAGAGACAAAAACAGTAAGTTTGTCGCCCGCCTGCCGCTGAGCTCTAGCTCAAGCAACAGTGCATCGTTCGCCTATCGTCAGCTTCTCGCTCGAGCAACATGTCGATCCGAAAAGCCCTATTTTGTTATTTTGAAGTATTCCCCCCATTCAACCTAATTACCATCTCCTATAAATACCCAAGTCTATGTACAAAAATTAGGGTGGTTGTTCATTGTGCATCTTCTCTATAACATATTCAAGAGCATATTCATACATTGAATTCATCATTTCACTCTTGAGTTTATACAACCACATATTTGGGAAAAACATCAAACCCATTGAATCTGAAACACCACCTACTTCATATTGGTCATAGGAAGGTACTTTCTCAATTGAACTTCAGAGATTGCTGGAGGTTGAGAGAGGTTAGACTACAAGCGCAAGAAGAGCACAAGGCCTTGGAACATGTTCTTGGAATTCCACTAGGAAAAGACAATTGCAAAAGATCTTGGAGCAGGTCTTGGAACAGACATTGGAGTTAGCAGATCGGGAAGTCTAGTGGAGTGGCTAGATAGCATCTAACTGTAACTCACTCTGTATTGTCTATAGTAGAGGTAATTGACTTGGTCTCAAAGTTTTGACCCAGTTTGTTATACCCCAATCATTTATAGTCAATGTCAATGAATTATGTAGTCAAGCCAAAAGTTCAACTAGTCAAGGCAATTAGGGACTTAAATGAAATAAATCATTTTACTGTGGTTTATTTTATAATTGAGGGTTTAAGATGGATTAAATTTAAAGCTGGGGATATACTTACCTATCATTGGAAGTTATATTACCAAATGTTATATTAATTGGAAAATGGAGGACTTGACTTTGCAATTGGGCCATAGTTATCCATTAACTTTGACTTATCTACTCAATTTGTCCATTCCTTTGGAGAGAAGAAACGTAGAACAGAGAAGAAACTGGGTAGAGAGGAAAAAAAAAAAAAAGAAGGAAAGGCTACAATCTTCAACATCATTCTCAATTCATAGAGGTAAGTATAATTTTATTTATTGTATAGTGATATTAGATTTTAGGGTTCATAGAAATTTTCCCTAAATTCGAATTTTAACAAGAATGAGGAGTTATTAATGTTTATTTGAGGTTTTAAGTATGAGTATAGCAAAGAAATGTTTAATTGAAGATTGTAGTTTAAGAAAGTGAAAATTTGGAAACGGGTTTGTAAAATAAAAACAGATTCTTGGATTTTCTTTTGAGTATATGATGCTAAATACTTAAATTAGGGATTTGAGGTTGGAATTTTCCATTTTTTTGGCAATTTTCGGACAAATCATATATAGGAGCTATTTTTGAAATTATTTCTAGAAAGTGCTATTCTGTCAATAGTTTGGCTTGTCATTTTCAGTATATAGGATTAGATGAATAAGTAATGAATTTAATATATTTGATGATTGGTGGGTAAATTGGTAAAGAGAAGTGAAATTGTTACCCTATTATTATTGTTAAGGTTGTGAATTGAGTTTTGACCCGAATAAATTTATTATTATATCAGGAGGTAGCGCAGAGATTGAGACAACCTACCAACCAAACACATCGTCCCGTAAATAGCTTGTGAGTGGAAAAACTTAAGCATTTTCCAAGTATTGATAATTAATTATGTTATTAGACATTTTATGCTATTATGCAAAGTATTGGTTCAATTACATGATAATTATGGAAATGTTCTATCACTATGGATTTCAATGATTGTGTAGGGATTATTTGTGAATTGGAATGTGAGACATGTTTGATATTGAGATCGACCAGAAAAGTACCCATGATTATATATTTATTCTAGTTCACGGAGTGGCCTTGGCCGTGTTCTATACTACACTGAGGGGTATCTACCTTGGATGAAGGGGTTTGATCGTGTATATATAGTTTACTGAGTGCCCTTGGCCGTGTTCTAGTCTTGATTATGAGAGGTCTTTGAGACCCACTTTCGATCACAGAGGGGCCTATAGGCCGTGATGAAAGTATTTAGCCCGAGGGGTGGATTATCGATTTCAATCAGAGGGTACATTTTTTGTTGATTACATGTGATGGGATGAGACGATGATATGAATTTGAGTTGATGATTATGTCATGACTATTAGATGATATTTTTCAGTGTTATGAGATGTCTCACTTTTTTATTTTATTATTATTATATGTTGTGATACTATGGACTGGTAAATTATGTAAACTTGATGTTGATAAAAATGTGTAAATGGAAAGACATAATTATTTTTGAACTTCTCTACTCACTAAGCTATTAGCTCATATATTTTTTCACAATTTTTCTTACAGGTAATATCGGTTCTTGATAGCTTGAGGAGCCTCATGATTTTAGAGTTATAGCCACATGATATGATGCATTTTGGTAGAGCACAAAATATTTATTCTGGGCCCATCGCACTATGTTTTTCATTAACATTTGATTCTTGCGCATTTTTTGTAGTAGCTTATAGTCAGCGTTGGTTGACATCTAGTCAACATCTACCATTGGAGTACGTCACGTTTTTGGTCCATTCGGGTGATCTGGGACGGGTCGTGTCACAGTTGGGATTTCTCTATTATCATATTGGTGTTTATTATTGCTTTCCTTATTATTGCGGTGTTCAAACATACGATAATTGGACTTGTATGCTTAATCATCTAAATACAATTAAAAGTGACTTGTTGCTTTTGATTGATTAATTTTGCACATTGGGTCAAAACTAAAAATGGATAAGTAACAACCATTCAGGAACCTAAAAGCCATTAAATTGGTAATCCGTGAACTATTAAGTGGTATCTAGTGCGACACCCGAGATTTTTCATAGTGCCACATTGGTGTTGTTCCAGAAATTAGGGTTTGAGGTTGAAGCGGTGATGGCTTTGCTGTTGACGTTTTGAGTCCAAGAACCAAGAGAGTCTTGGCTGAACCACATATTGTTAATTTGTTATGATGGAAAAGTTCATTCCGAGGTTGGATTTGTCCCACACGAAGAGTCATACTTTGCAAAAGTGCCATGCTCGCACAACCATCAAAATGGTGGCCGCTCCCCAAATTCTCTGGCACCTGGTCTATGCATTTTTCTTTGATGACAGAAATTAGATATTCGATACTAACCAAGCTTCACAGTCACTCAATGCAGTAGATCCAAAAAAAATTTGCCATGATTTCCGGCGTTGAGCTCGTGAAAGGAGTAATTCAGTGTTTTACTCTTTTATGAACTATAACTTGGTAGCCAGTCCCGACTCATAAACCACTAGAATCCTGGTCTTTTCATTAGGGATAGAAATAGAATTTGACAGAGGTAAAGCCTTGATTTCAAAAATGACCTTAACCCCAAAATCAAAGTCACTTTCAAAGCTCACAATGCATTCAACAATACTTTGGTTTAGTTTGATTTCTTCAGATGACTATTTATACAAGATAGTAAAATTTAATTACACCATATACTCAAGTTACATTTTGTACATTACCCTTTAAGTTTACAATAATATCATAATGATTGTTAGCTTATTTATCTCATACTACTCAGAGGATACATCGCTACATTTTCGCAACCTCCTTTAAAACATGATACGTGGAAGAAGTCAGAGCCACACCATTTACTCGGGGAATTGCATATAAAATAGTTAATTTAAGATGAAACCATAAATTCAAAACAAGAAAACGAGCTCAATCCTGAAAGCCGTCTCACAGCCTACCATCATGTCATCGTCGCTTGTGTTTCTCTTCATATTAGTCAATCAGGTAAACATAAATGCCCATTATGCAAGAATTGAAGAATACATATATTATTGAGATTAGTACATATAGACCTAAATTTCGTTCAAAGTATGTATTCATTTTTATATTATGGATCCGGTATGAATTTTTTTTTTGTAGTACCGAAATGAGGACAGGTCTTTGGATTCAGATAAATTGAATATGAACGCACAACTGGTGTGAGAACAAATGAGACTATTTCAGAAAGGGATATGGGAAGCTTTATTTTCTTTACCAGACCTTGAGGATTTGTCTTGACTTCTCGTTTAACTTTTTGTAGACTAGTTAGATCGTGCATTTCACGTGCGTTCCACATCAAAATTTAGTGATAACGTTCTCAATATGATTACTAATTAGATCATTAAAGTCTTCTTTTCTATGATATTAATAGTAATTGCCAATTTCTAAACTCACTTAATTTCGAAAGAAATAAACATGTAGATAGTGTTGGAGATGGATTATAATAAAGCACCACTGTATTAAAGAGATCTTTAGGATTAGTAAAATTTATTGAGATGGATTATAGCTGGGAAGGTTATCTTGCCATTGATTTTGGTTGATCAAAGAACCCATTCCGCTGCAGTTGGTGTTCCAGATATTGAAGTTTGTGGCTGAAGCGGCGGTGGTTTTGCCTATGAAGTTTTGAATCCAACGACCAATAGGCCTTGGCGGAACCATGTATTGCTGTGATGGGAAAGTTTCATTCCGAGGTTGGATTTGTTTCTTTGGAAGATTCTTCCATTTCAAAAGTGCCATGTTCGCACAACCATCAAAATGGTGGCTACCACCCAAATTCTCCAGCACCTGATTGATGCTTTTTTCTTTGATAATATTCGAAAGTAACCAAACTTCTCCGCCACTCAATGCATGTAGATCCATACTTGTTTGGCATGATTTCCAGTGTTGAGCTCGTGGAAGGAGGAATTCACTGTTTTCATCTGATCAGAACTATAACTTGGTTTTGACTCATACATGAATTTAGGACAAGGGGAAAAAATGTCCTTAACCCCAAAATAGAAGTCACATTCAAAGCTTACGACGAATGCTACCATACTTAGGTTTAGATTGATTTCGTCGGATGACTGCTTATAAGAGATAGCTAATTGCTTCAATTCATTCAATGCACGGCCTAGCACGTGCGTTGAATGGTATGTAAAATTTATCTTATACTAATCAAGAATAAATCGCTTCATTTTGGTAAGCTCTATCAAAATATGATAAGTGGTAGAAGTTAGAGCTACACCGTTTACCCAGGGAATTGCATATACAATGGTTAATAAGAGGTGAAACCACAAAGTCTAAACAAGAAAATGAGCTCAGACATCAAAGCCGCCTCACAGCCTGCTGTCATGTCAACATCGATTGTGTTTCTCTTCATATCATTCAATCGAGTAAACATAAATGCCCATTATGCTTGTATCAAAGAATACATAAATTGTTGAGATTAGTATGTATAGACCAAAAAATCGTTTCAGCTATGTACTCACTTTTATATTATGGATCTGGTATGAATTTTTCTGTAGTCAGAAATAAGGACAGGATTTTGGACTAAGATAAATTGAATATGAAATGCGGACAATTGGTGTGAGAACAAATAAGAATAATTCGGAAAGGGATAATGCAAAATTTATTTTGTTTGGACATTATTTACCTACTTGTATACTAGTTAGCACGTGCATTTTGCGTGCACTCCAAGTCTAAATATAGCAATAAATTTCTCAATATGATTTATTTATTTTATTTCAAACCTTCCGAAAATTAATGTACTTACTATTTAGATGATTGAATTGTAATTTTCTATAGTATCAATAGTAATTGTCACTTTTTAGAGTCACTTAATCTTGAAAGAAATGAAAGAAGTCTAAATTTAGCAATAAATTTCTCAATTTGGTTTATTTATTTTATTTCAAACCTTCTGAACATTAATGCAATAAATATTCTTTTCTACGGTATTAACAATAATTGCCTC
Organism: Fraxinus excelsior; assembly: GCA_019097785.1. Classification (NCBI taxonomy): domain Eukaryota; kingdom Viridiplantae; phylum Streptophyta; class Magnoliopsida; order Lamiales; family Oleaceae; genus Fraxinus; species Fraxinus excelsior. Next base: position 48,327 of record JAGHKM010000045.1, read on the forward strand.
TTTCTATAGTCAATTAATCTTGAAAGAAATGAAAGAAGTGGATAGTGTTCGGGATGGATTATAATCTAGTGACACTGTATTAAAGAGATGGTATCATTTGGATTAGTAAAATTTATTGAGATGGATTATAGCCGGGAAGGTTGTCTGGCCATTGTTTTGGGTTGAACAAAATCCCATTCCACCGCTGTTGGTGGTGGTTCCAGAGGTGGTGTTATATTAGAATTTGGGATTTGAGGCTGAAGCAGTGGTGGCGTTGCAGATGTAGTTTTGAGTCCAAGAACCAAGAGTCTTGGCGGAACCAAGTTAGATATTTGAAACTAACCAAGTTTTGCTGTCGCTCAACGAATGTTGATCCATACTAGTTGGCATGATTTCCGGTGTAGGGATCGTGAAAGGATAAATTTGGCGTTTTTCACTTTTGAGAACTGGAACTTGGTAGACAATTTTGACTCATATATGACATTAGGATTAGAGGCACTAGAATCCACAGCCTTCTCGTTGGGGGAGAGAAATAGGATCTTAAAGAGGTGGATAAGCATCCGCTTAAAAATGTCCTTAACCCCAAAATCAAAGCACTTTCAAAGCTTACAATGAATGCAACAGTACTTAGGGGTAGACTGATTTCTTCGGATGACTTCTTCTAAAACATAGTAAACTTCTTCAACTCATTCAATACACTGCCTAGCACGTGCGTGGAATGGTATGGTTAATTTAATTAAATCGTATAGTACTCTAGGTATATTTTATAAATTATCCTTTCAATTTTTGTAGCGACCCGAATTTTAAAATTCAAATTTTATAACTTAAGTTATGTCGCTACGACATTCCCATCAAAATTTAGAATTTATTTTACGATCCGTCGAGTTGTCTAGCAAAACATTTAATATAAGAATTCAAAACGATTTTTAATCTTAAAAATTCAATATTTCCTTATCGGGTCGAATTTTACACCCAACATCTATTTTTAAAATTTCTCTTGGTCCAATATTCCTTTTTGGCCCAAGTTTAAGTCCATTATCAGCCCAATCAATTGTCCAAATTCTAGAGCCTAAGTTTGTATAACTCAATTGTGTCAAAAACCTAAAATCCCAAATTCCAAAAATCCACTCACGGTTACAAAACTCCTCAGAAAGCTTGGCATTCAACTAGGTAAATTCTTCAACATTGGAACAATTATTTTCTTTAATTTCATCATCATCATCTTCTAATTCATTAACCCTTCTAATTCATTAACCCATTGCAACAGTTCATCCTTCCTCCAAATATCACGTTGCAAGAACCAGTAATTCATTCTTCAAAAAAATTGGTACAGGTAACTTCTTCGAAATTAATTTTCAATTTATTTGGAATTATATAATCTCTGTTCCTTCACCATATATTAATAGATGAAAAAAAAAATGAAAAGGAGAAACGAAAACTGTGAATTTAATGTCATACTCCATACCTTGCTCCCCATACATTGCTCCTACTATTGGACTTCCTCTTCCGACCTCAATTTCGGTTTGAAAATCATTAAAATGTGTAAACCCAAATTGGAAAAGGCTGAATTTCGAACCAGCAGTAGGTCTCTGTGCGTGAATGGGAATTGAAAATGGGGGCTAGACATTAAATATTGAGGATTCACTTTTTATATCCTAAAGTTTGGCCAAAAGTTTAAATTAGTCCCCTATTTGATTTTTATTCTTTTACAATCCCTAAAGTTTATGTATTCTTCAAATTAAATATAAAATATTTTCCAATTTTATCTTATTGACTCTAAACATTTTAATTTTCATAATTAGACCCTAAAGATTTAAATAATTATCCAATTACCCATTTCTTTATTTTCAAAAGTTCAATCAAGGTCCCTAAAAGTTTTAAAGTATTAATTAGGACTTAGTATCCTAAATTATATTAATTTTGTTCTTGCTAGACGAGGTCGCGGGAAAAGTTTGAAGCACGGTAACATTACATCCGTTCAATTTCAAGAAAAAATTTCAAGACTTTGAGGTGGGGTTTACATTTAAGCAATTGTTGTTATTTTGTCCATGTTAATTCTTGATGTGTGATTTTGATTGTGATAAAATGCTTATACATATGAAAAGGTTGTCAGGAACTGTAAATAGGTTCGGGATCGAAAGTGGGTCCTTGGGGTTGTCCCACAGTGCAAAATTGTTAAGCGCTATAACATGTTGTCGGGACCGTAAATAGGTCTGGGATCGAAATTGGGTCCTTGGGGATGTCCTACAGTACATATTTCTACAGTACGTTGTATTGGTATTATATCCATGATTTGATTTCATGTTTAGATTTAACCTGGACTCATTGTTGTTTCCTCACTGAGTATAATTCTTTATGCTCACCCCAATATTTTTCCACTCTTTCAGGCTAAGGAGCTCGGCAAGGCAAGGCAAGGCAAGGCAATGAGCGGGGCAATCTTGATTAAATGATAGACCGTTTATTTACAAATTTTTAAAACAAGTATTTTAAATAGTCGGTTTCCATTTTGTCAATTTAACTCAACCTTTAGAATTTTTGCAAATTGTGGCACTTTGCTTATTATATTTGGTATTGACTCTTGGATATGAGTAAATTATTCAAATGATGTTTCCGCATTTAGTTCTAACTTGCTATGGTTTTAGAAAAAAAAAAAAATTGCGAAATTTGGCGTTTATTGAGAATACTTATTACAGGATATTTCGACTTTAGTAGTGCCTTGATTTAAATGAAATTTGGGGCGTTACAGTGTGGTATCAGAGCACAGGTTTACCTTTCTGTAGACTTGTGAAAATTTTACAAAAATAAATGAGAAAATGTTTAATATTTAATTTAAATGCTACCCGCTCTTGCCGCGCCATGCCACTCCGAAAAGGTAAAATGTTTAGAAAATTTTATTTGATGAAATTTGAGAATTTTCATTTGTTGGATACCATGAATTTATTATATATCTGCATCTGAAATTGAATGTTTACAATGAAAAGTTACATGAGAATGGAATTTTACTATAGTTGATGCAGTTTGAAATGTTTGAAAGTTTGTATCCAGTATATGTTATAAAATTTCTCATGAGTTATTATGTTTAGGAGTTGAACTTGTGATGTGAACTATTTAAAAAAAATTCAGAAATTATAAATTTAGTCCTCGGAATTAGACTAAAACATGTAGTAACCCATTTCAATGGGATTTACTTTCATAATTGGTATGCTAAAAAAAGAACGTATGAGAGATGTAGGAAGAATTGTTTATGAATTTCAGTTGGAGAACATATTTCGGATTATAGATATTGGTTGCAATTTTATTATTTTGTTTTCCTTTTGAAAAATTTGAGATAATAATAAAATTTGCTTTTAGCTCCACTGTGTTTTCTATGATGTTTCCTTTTTAGATTTTATTACTCATGGATGAGCATTGTGAATTGCACAATTAAGTGGATGCTGAGACTAATATTGTTATGGTTTAGGAAATGTCTCGTAGAACAAATCGAACTCCTGCGAATCGTGCTACTAGAAGGCAAGCTACCCCAGGCCAGATTGCTACTGGTGATGCGAAAAATAATGCATTAAGGGACCTCGCGAATGCTCTCCAGAGGTTCACTCAGCAACAAGTCCCAACAGCTCCACGAAGTGCCCCTAATTTACCAAATCCACAGGCTAATACAAACAACACCAGCATGGTTGTTGAACAGTTTCGCCGATATAAGCCACCAACATTCAATGGTCGAGAGGGACCCCTAGCTGCAGAAGAATGGTTAAGGGCATTAGAACGGATCTTTAAACACATAGCCTGCTCGGACACTCAGAAAGTGTCATGCGCTGTATTCCAGCTTGCTGAGGACGCAGATCATTGGTGGGAGTCATATCTGCACACCAGGACTGAAGCACAGCAACTTGAACTGACATGGGCAGGATTCAAGGAGTTAATAATACAATGGTATTTTCTCCAATCTTTTCGGGATCAGAAAGAAATAGAGTTCCTTGAACTTAGGCAGGGAAGTATGTCAGTGTGGAATATGAAACGAAATTCAACCAGTTGTCCAGGTATGCTATCCATCTGGTTGATACGGATATCAAGAAGGCTAGAAGGTTCGAAAGGGATTTACGCCGAGAAATTGGAGGAATCATGGCAGGTTTGGGACTCACTATCTATGCCGAAGCTATTGAGCGAGCACAAGCTATATCCTCTCACTTAAACCTGGAAAAGACTACTCAGAAACCCGCAGAGGCACTAGTGAAAAGGAAATGGGACAATCAGAATCTGGGCAAAGGCATCAGAACAAAAAAGTGAAATCATGGGGAAAATTTGAGGAAAAGGTTAGCACTAAGAAACTCGTATGCCCGAAGTGTGGTAAGCAACACTATGGGGAGTGCCTGCTTGGAAAGGGGATGTGTTTCAGATGTAAGAAACCTGGTCATTTTGCTGATGAATGTCCTGAATTCAAGGGTAAGGAAGATGCTAAGAGAGGAAAGGCTCGAGTTTTTGCTTTAACCCAGAGGGAGGCAGAGAAAGATCCTGTGTGATAACAGGTATTTTATCAGTATTCAATGTACCTTCTATTGTTTTGATTGATTCTAGTGCTACGCATTCTTTCATCTCTGCTAGTTTTCATACTAAGATTGGAAATATGTGTGATAATGTGAATGATGCCCTAGAGGTTAGTATTCCCTCAGGTGAAACTATTATCACTAATCTGATGTCGAAAGCTGTTAAGTTTGAAATTGATGGGAAGAACTTAGAGGCAGACTTGTACTTAATAGACATGAAGGATTTTGATATCATTTTAGGCATGGACTGGCTTAGTTGTAATCACGCTACGATTAAGTGTCATGAGAGGGAGGTGCTCTTTCAAAAACCAGGAGAATGTGAATTCACCTTCTTTGGGACAAAAGTCAAAACCATGCCTCGTGTCATATCAGCGTTGAAAGCACAAAGGATGTTGAGAAAGAGTACCAGTCAGGGATATCTAGTGAGCATCACTAGTGTTCAGGCAACTGAGGTAACTGCTACAGATGTACCAGTTGTGCGTAATTTTGTGGATGTATTTCCAGAGGATCTGTTTGGTATTCCACCAGATAGACAAGTGGAATTCACGATTGACTTGGTACCTGGAGCTGCACCCATATCTAAAGCACCCTACAGGATGGCACCGAAGGAACTTCAGGAGTTGAAGGTGCAACTACAAGAACTGTTGGATAAAGGATTTATTCGACCAAGTGTATCTCCTTGGGGAGCGCAGTACTGTTTGTGAAAAAGAAAGATGGATCGATGAGGATGTGCATTGATTACAGGGAGTTGAATCGCCTCACAGTCAAGAATAAGTATCCTTTACCACGAATAGAAGATTTGTTTGATCAGTTAAAGGGTGCCACTGTATTCTCCAAGATTGATTTGAGATCAGGTTATCATCAATTGAAGGTTAAGGACAATGATATACCAAAAACCGCATTTAGGACTCGATACGGACATTACGAATTCACTGTGATGCCATTTGGATTAACTAATGCACCAACTGTCTTCATGGACTTGATGAACCGAGTATTTCATCAATACTTGGATCGGTTCGTAATTGTCTTTATTGATGACATTCTGATTTATTCAAGGGACAAGGAGCAACATGAGGAGCATCTCAGCATTGTATTACAGACACTTCGACATGAAAGGTTGTATGCAAAATTCAAGAAGTGCGAATTTTGGCTCGACCGAATTGGTTTTCTTGGACATGTGGTTACCGCAGATGGTATTGAAGTTGATCCAGCCAAGGTTGAGGCTGTCACTAATTGGAGTGCACCAACCAATGTGAATGAAGTTCATAGTTTTTTGGGATTGGCCGGCTACTATTGAAGGTTTATCGAAAGATTTTCAAAAATAGTTGGACCGATGACACAGTTGACGAGGAAGAGAGTGAAGTTTTAGTGGACAGAAAAGTGCAGAAGAGTTTCCAAGAATTGAAACAGAAATTGATATCTGCACCAGTTTTGGCTATTCCAGAAGGGTCAGAAGGTTTTGTTATCTATAGTGATGCATCGAAACAAGGTTTGGGATGTGTACTGATGCAGCATGGAAAAGTGATTGCATATGCCTCTAGACAGTTGAAGCAACATGAGCAGAACTACCCTACACATGACTTGGAATTGGCTGCTGTAATTCATGCTCTAAAAATATGGCGACACTATCTTTATGGTAGTAAGTGCGAGATATACACAGACCATAAGAGTCTAAAGTATTTCTTTACTCAGAAGGAATTGAATATGAGACAGAGAAGGTGGTTGGAGTTAGTTAAAGATTATGACTGTACTATCCACTACCACCCTGGTAAGGCTAATGTGGTTGCTGATGCACTTAGCCGGAAAGGTAAAGGACAGTTAGTTGCCCTAACCAGTCAAGAACAATTGATCAATGATTTTGCCAACATGAGACTTGAAGTTGTAGCTTCTCCACATCACACAACTGCAATTATAGCTGCTTTGATTGTTCGACCGACTCTCAGAGACAGAATTAAAGAAGCTCAGGGTAAGGATAAATTTTTGTGCAAGATTAAGGACCGAGTACTCGCTGGCAGTGTTAAAGGTTTTGAAGTATCAACTGATGACACTCTCATGTTCAAGGGAAGACTATGTGTACCGAAGGATGAAACCTTGAGGAATGAGATTCTAGAGGAAGCACATTATTTACCTTATACTGCACACCCAGGAGGTACAAAGATGTACCAGGATCTACGAAAAATTTATTGGTGGAGAAACATGAAGATGTCAATTGGCTTGTTTGTTGAGAAGTGCATGACTTGCCAACAAGTTAAAGCCGAACATCAACGTCCGTCTGGATTGTTGAACCCACTTGAGATCCCAGAATGGAAGTGGGAACACATAGCAATGGATTTTGTCGTTGGACTTCCTAGATCAGCTAGAGGTCATCAAGCTATATGGGTCATAGTTGATCGTTTGACAAAATCTGCTCATTTTCTACCAGTGAAAATGACTTTCAGTTTAGACCAGTATGCTCAGTTGTACGTCAGAGAAATTGTAAGATTGCATGGTGTACCAGTTTCTATAGTTTCAGACAGGGATACCAGATTTACATCCAAGTTCTGGGAAAGCCTGCAGACAGCTATGGGAACTAGATTGAAATTCAGTACAGCATATCATCCACAGACAGATGGACAATCAGAGATAACTATACAGACTTTAGAGGACATGTTGAGAGCTTGCGTTTTAGACCTTGGTAGTAACTGGGAAATGCATTTACCATTGGTTGAGTTTGCATATAACAATAGTTTCCAGTCTACCATTGGCATGGCACCTTATGAAGCCCTTTATGGCAGGAAGTGCAGATCACCAATTCATTGGGATGAAGTTGGTAAGAAGAGGGTTTTGGGTCCTAAGATAGTGGAACAGACTGTAAATGCGGTGGAGAAGATCAGAGAAAGGATTAAGACAGCACAAGACAGACAGAAGTCTTATGCTGACAAGAGACGAAAAGAACTACAATTTGAAATTGGTAAAAAAGTGTTCCTTAAAGTGTCTCCTATGAAAGGTGTGGTAAGGTTTGGAAAGAAAGGAAAACTTAGACCAAGGTTTACTGGACCTTTTGAAATCTTGGAAAGAGTTGAAAACATGGCCTATAGGTTGGTTTTACCGCCAGAGTTATCAGCAGTACATAACGTTTTTCACATCTCTATGTTAAAGAAATATGTCCATGATCCTGACCATATTGTTAGTTATGCATCATTGGATGTTAACAAGGATATGACATATGAGGAAACTCATGCGGTTATACTTGAGAGGAAAGTTCATACCTTGAGGAATAAAGATATTCCTTTAGTTAAAGTCCAATGGCGCAGGCATGGTAGAGAAGAGGCAACTTGGGAAAGAGAAGATGAGATTTTAGCCAAATACCCAGACATTTTCAAATCAAGTAAGTTTAATTTCGAGGACGAAATTTATTTAAGTGGGGGAGGTTGTAGCGACCCGAATTTTAAAATTCAAATTTTATAACTTAAGTTATGTCGCTACGACATTCCCATCAAGATTTAGAATTTATTTTACGATCCGTCGAAGTTGTCTAGAAAAACATTTAATATAAGAATTCAAAACGATCTTTAATCTTAAAAATTCAATATTTTCTTATTGGGTCGAATTTTACACCCAACATCTATTTTTAAAATTTCTCTTGGTCCAATATTCTTTTTTGGCCCAAGTTTAAGTCCATTAACAGCCCAATCAAGTGTCCAAATTCTGGAGCCTAGGTTTGTATAGCTCAATTGTGTCAAAAACCTAAAATCCAAAATTCCAAAATCCACTCACGGTTGCAAAACTCCTCAAAAAGCTTGGCATTCAACTAGGTAAATTCTTCAACATTGGAACAATTATTTTCTTTAATTTCATCATCATCATCATCTTCTAATTCATTAACCCATTGCAACAGTTCATCCTTCCTCCAAATATCACGTTGCAATTCGAACCAGTAACTCATTCTTCAAAAAAATTGGTACAGGTAACTTCTTCAAAATTAATTTTCAATTTATTTGGAATTATATAATCTCTGTTCCTTCACCATATATTAATAGATGAAAAAAGAAATGAAAAGGAGAAACGAAAACTGTGAATTTAATGTCATACTCCATACCTTGCTCCCCATACATTGCTCCTACTATTGGACTTCCTCTTCCGACCTCAATTTCGGTTTGAAAATCATTAAAATGTGTAAACCCAAATTGGAAAAGGCTGAATTTCGAACCAGCAGTAGGTCTCTGTGCATGAATGGGAATTGAAAATGGGGGCTAGACATTAAATATTGAGGATTCACTTTTTATATCCTAAAGTTTGGCCAAAAGTTTAAATTAGTCCCCTATTTGATTTTTATTCTTTTACAATCCCTAAAGTTTATGTATTCTTCAAATTAAATATAAAATATTTTCCAATTTTATCTTATTGACTCTAAACATTTTAATTTTCATAATTAGACCCTAAAGATTTAAATAATTATCCAATTACCCATTTCTTTATTTTCAAAAGTTCAATCAAGGTCCCTAAAAGTTTTAAAGTATTAATTAGGACTTAGTATCCTAAATTATATTAATTTTGTTCTTGCTAGACGAGGTCGCGGGAAAAGTTTGAAGCACGGTAACATTACATCCGTTCAATTTCAAGAAAATTTTCAAGACTTCGAGGTGGGGTTTACATTTAAGCAATTGTTGTTATTTTGTTCATGTTAATTCTTGATGTGTGATTTTGATTGTGATAAAATGCTTATACATATGAAAAGGTTGCCAGGAACCGTAAATAGGTTCGGGATCGAAAGTGGGTCCTTGGGGTTGTCCCACAAAGTAAAATTGTTAAGCGTTATAACATGTTGTCAGGGACCGTAAATAGGTTCGGGATCGAAATTGGGTCTTTGGGGATGTCCCACAGTACATATTTCTACAGTACGTTGTATTGGTATTATATCCATGATTTGATTTCATGTTTAGATTTAACCTGGACTGATTGCTGTTTCCCCACTGAGTATAATTCGTTATGCTCACCCCAATACTTTTCCACTCTTTCAGGCTAAGGAGCTCGGCAAGGCAAGGCAATGAGCGGGGCAATCTTGATTAAATGATAGACCGTTTATTTACAAATTTTTAAAAACACAAGTATTTTAAATAGTCGGTTTCCATTTTGTCAATTTAACTCAACCTTTAGAATTTTTGCAAATTGTGGCACTTTGCTTATTATATTTGGTATTGACTCTTGGAACTGGTAAACAACTATAGATCCTATGTCTACAAGATAATCCCCTATCATCACACCACTTCTCCCAACCTTAGTAGATAATAGGTTTCCACCTAACAGAAGTGATTGATATGTCTCTCACACTCTACTTGATCAGGATCTTCACATATAAATAATTTCAACATTTAATCACCGCTTTACTCATGATTCAAATGTCGCACTCCACATCTCCTAGTACACACCACAAATGTACCTCTAAACACCTATACTCTACATTACCAATAGACATTTTCATACTTATATATAGTTAATGCATCTCAAACCTACCATGGCAAAAATCAACACATTTTACGACCACAAAGGTTAGGGCTCAATTTAGATTGACCCACGTACCACACAGTTACTCCAACACCAATGCTTAAAAAATTCCACAAAGAATTTATCTCACAAAGGGAGTGGTGAAAGTGGAACTTACAAAAAGAATAGAAAAAAGAGTTGTTTATGACACGCCCTACCCCAGATAAAGCTAGTGGACCCAGAGTGTGACGTGCGCCGATGATAGATACCAACTAAAAGTGGGACCCACCATCAAGGCTACTACAATATGAACCTTATAAATCATTTTAATAGAAATTTCGGCATTATCTCCCCTGTATTTTGGACTAACCAACCTGTAAACAATGTTATGCAACCCCAACCATAATATCATATCAATGCTAACTCATGATTATATATCACGGTATAGAGATAAGCCGAATTCTCAAACTTTTACTATGAAAATACATCAACTATACATATGGATACAAAATACATAGTGAGCCCATCTACTATCTACAGATGATGTGCAATGACATCCAAAAATGAACATGTGTCCCAAAACACTGACTACATGCTCTAGAAAATGAGTCATACTAGTCGTCGGTGGTTCTGACTCCAAATCAAGGCTCAACTCCACAAGATGCCCAGAAACTCAACTGCTACCTGATAAGGAAATAGTGGGAAAAATATGAGTTGATAACTCAGTGAGTGGAGAAGTTCAGAAATAATTATACCTTTCCATTTACCCATTTTTGTCAACACCAAGCTTACATAATTTACCAATCCACAGTATAATAACATATAATAATAATAATAAAAAAGTGAGACATCTCATAACACTGAAAAATATCATCTCATAATCATGATATAATCATCAACTCAAATCCATATCATCATCTCATCACATGTAATCAACCAAAAATGTACCCTCTGACTGAAATCAATAATCCGCCCCTCGGGCTAAATACTTTCGTCACGGCCCGTAGGCCCCTCCGTGATCGAAAGTGGGTCTCAAAGACCTCTTATAATCAATACTAGAATACGGTCAAGGCCACTCAGTGAACTATAGGTACACGATCAGACCCCTTCATCCACGCTCAATACCCCTTAGTGTAGTATAGAACACAGCCAAGGCTATTCTGTGAACTAGAATAAGGATATAATCATGGGTACTTTTCTGGTTGATTTCAATATCACGTGTCACATTTCAAGTCACAAATAATCCATACACAATCTTTAAAATCCATACAAACCATAATGAAGGAATATTTCCAAGTCAATCATGTAATTGTACAATTAATTCACTTAATTGCACAAAATGAATAATAATATAATTAATTAGCAATACTTGGAAAAATATTTAAGTTTTTCCACTCACAAACTATTTACTGGACGATTTGTTTGGTTGGTAGGCTGTCTCGATCTCTGCGCTACCTCCTGATAGAATAATAAATTTATTCGGGTCAAAACTTAATTCACAACCTTAACAATAATAATAGAGTAACAATTTCACTTCTCTTTACCAATTTACCCACCAATTACCAAATATATTAAATTCATTATTCACCACATGTATAACCCCCATATATACTTTAATTCAATACTTAAACTTTTATGTTTATCATTTAGTTTCATTAAACTTGAAAAATTTGAGAAAAACCAAGTTTTGACAAAAACAGCACTAAAATTCCAAAATTTAGAAATCTGTCACCTGTTTTAATATGCTGAAAATCATCACAAACTATTGACAGAAATAGCACTTTCTGAAAATAATTTCAAAAATAGCATTTGCACATGATTTTGTCCAAAATTGCTAAAAAATGGAAAATTCCAATCTCAAATCCTTAATTTAAGTATGTAGCATCATATACTCAAAAGAAAATCAAAGAATATGTATTTATTTGACAAACCCGTTTCCAAATCTCTACTTTCCTAAACTAAAATCTTCAATTAAACACTTTTTTTTGTTATACTCCTACTTAAAACCTCAAATAAATATCAATAACTTCTCATTTTTGGCTCAATTTCGAATTTAGGGAAAATTTCTATAAACCCTAAAATCTAAAATCATTATTCAATAAATAAAATTTAGGCTTACCTCTATGGATTGAGAACGAAATTGAAGATGATATCCCTATTCTTTCCCTTTTCCCTTCTCTTTTCTCTCTTTTTTTTTCCTTTCCTTTCCCCTTTTTTTTCTCCTTACCCGATTTCTTCTTTGTCCTTATCTCTCGGTTTCTCTCATTCCTTATGCCAAAAGAAAGACAATTGGATAGACAAGTCAAGTTAATTGGATAACTATAAAGGAAATTGCAAAGTCAAGTCCCAAATTTCCATACCAAATCATATTTAGTCCTTTCCTTTAATAATAAGGTAAACCAACTTCCTAGATTTCTACATATATTATCTCTAGTCCTTCAAATTTTAGTAATTACCAATTAGACCCCATGAAAATCATTTATTCAATTAAATTCTTATTTGACTTTGACTTTGACTTTGACTATCAAAAGGATGAGGTGTAACAGTTTACTTTACTACACTCACAAAAGAGGTTCACAATGATAAAGAAGAAAATGGATACTCCTCTTTCTTCTCACTACCACACTTTCTCACACCACTCAAAGAGCAAAAAGAGTATGTCATAGATCTCAACCCACTATGCATGAAAACACATTACACCAAATAATCAAAATTACTCTCAAATTCATGCAAATGCTCATATCAAACACATTGAAATTCGACATACAAACATGCAAAGCATTCACATACATGAAGAATGGATTACACACAGATGCATATGTAGTAATCATGTTTACTCTCAATAAAACACACTCAAGTCATCACTCGACCCAGTGGCAACATTTTGCTCACTCTCTCCTTAACATTCCTCATATTATCATTCATAGGATGGTCTTTTTCAACCACATTCACAAAATTGTAGTTAAAACACCTTATTTTTCGTAATTGTCTTAGACCTACATTTGCCATCAAAAGTTTTATAAAAGAATTTTGTTTTGCCAATTTGAGAAAATCACACTTTTTCCTTTAGAAAAGCACAACTCAAAATGTGTTGTCTTAAAATGCACAAAACACAAAATGTAACCAACAATCACAAGTAAAGTACTGGTTCAATTCACACAGGATAGTCAAATAAACTTTACTAAGATGACGCACAATTCTAATAATGAAAAATATAATTGGCAATAAATTTATTAAGAATTCAAGGCAAATAATTAACAAGTAATTCCTAAATCTAGTAACAAACAGTTGTTACCCCTTTACTGTAACATCAATCTTAATGTCACCTCATACGATAACTTTTAATGAGAAAAATAAATGAATATCACACACAATAGTTTTAACTACAATAATAAAAGGCAAAGAACACAATAATGAGCAAACTATATCTATTGATGCGTAAACTAGAAGAGATGCGAATTCACTATTTTAGGGTTACTACGAACTGTCCCAAAGCTTCCATTAACTGCAGAAATAGGAAAAGACACCCGACACTCGAACAAAAAAATGAGATGCGTGCAATAATAAGCAAATCAATTAAAAAGTATAAACATGCATCAAAAGTACCTAATCAATTAGGTATATAAAAGAACCTTTAAGAGCACCGTGATCAATTTCTAATTTTTTCAGATCACTCTTTTTCACCCAAACCTGACTAGTGGAAGACTTATCCCGAGTCAACTCTGTCATAAACTTGGTCAAATGACTCACTTGATTAGTAAGGAAGTCAATTTGGCCATCAAAATCCTGATTTCTAACTCTATTGAAATTCTGATTTCTATTTCTATTCAGGAATTTATGACACCAAGGCCTTATATGTCCTAACTCACCACAATTGAAACAAGTAGGGATAAACATAGGTCCAAAGTTATGTGGTCGCTGATATCTATTCCTAAGTTGGTAAGTCATACGCTGTCTAGTAGGCTTCTATCCTACGATACCCTTATTCTTGAGTTCAGGATTAGGAACATTCCTAAGTTTGTTGGTGGCTAAGACAAATGTGGTCTTGGATGCACTAGCAGTATTGTTATTAGTTTGAACATATCCTAGACACTACCTATTTTTAGTTGGCTTGTTCATCCCTAACAGATTATCAAGTTTTTGAGAACCATTCAAGAAGGAATGAAGTTGAGTTTCAGATTTTTCTAGGTCACTTGTTAAGGTTTTAACCTTAGCTTCTAGGTTCTCATTGACAAGTCTCAACTCACTCAATTTTTTTGTAAAATCTTGAAGGTCAGCTATGAGTTTCTTACTTTCTATCTCAAGTGCATTAACATTCTTCAATAAGGCTTTATTGACCCTTTTTTATCTTAATACTCTTATCAAATAATTGTTGATATGCCTCGTGAAAGTCAGTCTCATCCTCAGAGTTCTCACTACATTCATCATTTTTCATATTCTCACTATCCTTATCAATTTCATTCTTAATCATAGAAGTGAAGGCCATAAACTTCATTTCACCTCTGCTGCTATGTCGGCTACTCAGGCTAGTCGATGGAGACGCCTTCCACTTCGAACTCGGGGGCAAGGTCGCTACTTTCTCCTTATTTGAGTTTGCCCTAGTGTTGGACTAAAGATTACGGATGATGCAACAGCTCTTAATGGTACTTAGAGGAATAGTAGACATCATGATGCTTATTTCCAAGGACATGGGCCAATGAATCTACCACAGCTAATCGATGCAATCAGGGGATATAACCAATGTTAGACAGATTGAAGCTCGGACTGGTCTACATCCTTGAGAGCATGTTTGGTGTCACCACAAGAAGACTGCGATCGACCTGTTCCATCTGGAGATCATCGACGATCTTGATGTCTTCAACACCTATCTGTGGGGTCAGAGATGTTTCGATGAGACGGTACACGTCTTCGCCAGATCGCACTCGAGGCCTAAGGAGGTCATGCATAAGTACGATACATACGAATTGCCCCTGGCAGTGCAAGTAAATGTTTGACATAATTAACTTTAAAATATTTTTTATAATAAATATGTATATAATAATTGTATGTGTTGCATATCTGGGCATATGAGATCGTCCCCTTATTGGGTACTTGCTTTGCGACATAAGGGGAACACGTTGCCCTCAAATGCATCATTGGCAAGCATCCTGAGCGTTCGGATGTCCATCAGGCAAATAGTTAACAACTCTCATCGATGACCTTCAGGTGAGTATTATACATTTGCAATTTATATTGCACGTATTTTCAAAAACATATCACATGTTCATTAACTAGTTGAAATGTCAATTGTCAGCTTGAAGTCATAACTGTGCTAACACCAAGGATGACACGACCCGTCCCAAGTTACCCTAATGGACCTGACACGTGTCGTGCGCCAATGATAGATGCTGACTAGAGACCAGATCTACCACCAAGGCTAACTATGAGTTAATACAAAATATGCGCAAAGATCAAATATTTATGAAAAATATAGTGCGATGGGCCCAAAATAAATATTTTCTTCTCTACCAATTTATATCGTGTGGCTATAACTCTAAAATCATCAAGCTCCTCAAGCTATCAAGAACCAATACTACCTGTAAGAAGATTTGTGGAAAATACATGAGCTAATCGCTCAGTGAGTGGAGAAGTTCAAAAATAATTATACATTTTCATTTACACATTTTTATCAACATCAAGTTTACATCATTTAAAAGTCCATAGTATCACAACATATAACAATAATAATAATAATAATAATAATAATAATAATAATAATAATAATAATAAAAAGTGAGACATCTCATAACACGGAAAAATATCATCTAATAGTTATGACATAATCATCAACTCAAATCCATATCATCGTCTCGTCCCATCACATGTAATCAACCAAAAATGTACCCTTTCACTGAAATCTATAATCCGCCCCTCGGGCTAAATACTTTCGCTACGGCCCTTAGGCCCCTCCGTGAACGAAAGTGGGTCTCAAAAACCTCTCATAATCAATACTAGAACACGGCCAAGGCCAATCAGTGAACTATATATACATGGTCAGACCCCTTCAACACCCCTCAGTGTAGTATAGTACACGGCCAAGGCCACTCCGTGAACTAGAATAAGTATATAATCATGGGTACTTTTTTGGTCGATCTCAATATCACATATGTCTCACATTCCAATCCACAAATAATCTATACACAATCTTTAAAATTCTACACAGATCATAATGAAGAAATATTTCCAAATTAATCATGTAATTGGACAAATAATTCACATAATTGCATAAAATGTATAATAATATAATTAATTATCAATACTTGAAAAATATTTAAGTTTTTCCACTCACATATCTATGGATAGCAATCTGGTTAAATTGACGAGTATTTCCAAACTTTCACGTCAATACCTGAAATAACGATATAACTCAAATTAAAATTTGATAAGTAACTAATGTAAATCCACCACGTAATTCTCTACCTCTCTCTATGTTTATTCTTGCATCTCTATTTCACTTAACTTTCCTCTCTTTGATTATTTACCAACCAATCACCACTAGTGACAATTTGCTAATCATTTGCCCTCTCTTCTCTAACAACTTAGAATCGGCTACCTCTTCCAATTTCATTCCTTATATTAATTTATCGTTTGATTTGCCTCTAAATTATAGCTATCACCCGCACACTACAAAAATGAGGTAACAATATTATATATGTTTTCTCGTTACTTGAATAAACCTCCCAAATTATTCCTTTAATCAATTGGGGCTAACTACACTTTCTAGTCCATTTACTAATAATCAATTCATCAACATAATCTTCACTCCAAGCATAAATGTACATCTCCACTTCAATCTAGTAACAACTAATAACTACAATTCAACCAATTAAATTTTTATCTTATTCCATAATTTCATAACTCCAAGTAAATATTTCATAATCACAATCATATTCAACAAATACCCTTCATTCAAGACTCCAACTAAAAATCCTAGGGTTTGCTCAAAAATAAAATCCCTTACCTTGATACAAATTTCATTTTCACAAAACCAAAATATCAGCTTGAAATCCTACTCTTTCCCAAAATCTGAAAATTAATTCAACCAATTAGAACCCTAGAAATCAACATAAATAATTCCTTTATCTCTTAAAGTAATAGATTATTTGAACCCAAGAATAAAGAATTCAGCACTTACCCCTTGTTTTTCCTCTTTTTTTTTCCTTTTTCCTTCTCTTTTCTCGGTTTTCTTCTTCTCTGGCGATTTTCTTTCTTTGTTCATCTCTCTACGTGTGTGTGTACAATGAAAATGAGAGAATTTGCTCCGAAATTGCCACTTGTATTCCATTAATGCCCATTTTACAAGTCAAGTCCTCCAACCATAACATAAAACCCATTAAATCATTATCTTTCACTACTTTGAAAGTGAGCCCCAACATTTAAATGATTTTCATCTTATTCCCTCAAATATTTTATCCATTGCAAAATAAGCCCCAAGAAAATAATTTATTCCAATTAAGTCCCTATTTGACCTTGACTTTGACCAATTGAATTTTTGACTTTGACTAGAATGAGTGGGGTGTAACACAGGATTCGTGCATAAATTAGCCATTCTGCACACTTCAGACAACCAGGTGTTCGATTCGGTCCTGGACCGAGATTGGGTACGTGAACTGAATATAATTAACATTTATTACCGGCTTGTATGAGTTAGCAATTATTAATTAAGTTAATAATTTTTAATGTTGTTGTTTGTGCAGGAGCGCGGTCTAGTTGATCAACGATCGCCTCCGTCGAGGGCATCACCTCTTCCCACATCTAGAAATCTTTCCTTGGAGCTCCTACACACAATTAGAGCCATGATTTCGATGATCTATATGCTTGACTGACTAGATTCTCAGCAGAGGAGGTAGACATGCTGCGATGAGAGTTGACGGGAAGAGTCGACGATCTGGGATGACAGTTGATAGGTAGGGTCGATGATCTATCTAATGATGTTAGATTGCTACATGGCCATGTCGTTGACCTTCATGTATGTCATATTACGTGCACATTTCACGGAGAAGCGTAAATCATCAAGTGGTTCCACATACAACTTTCTCGTAAGTTGTGCAGCCTTGAAGACTTTATCCTCTAGCTTTTAGAGTTGTACTTCGACTAGAATTAGGGGTCGCATCTCATTTCAAAATCCTCGAATGCATTGTCTAAGAGCCATGAAAAAAACTTAAAGCAATTCTCGCTCTTTGTCTCAATAAAAAAAGGTCGAGCCAGGATTAGTTATTCCCATGTTATGGCAATACCTGACCAATTTAGCATAACTTTCCTCGATCGAGCCCATTAATTTGGCCTTCCAAGCCTTCTAGTAGCTAATGACCACTCCATAATCTTGACGAACGTCGTTAATGATGTTCGAAGGTCTGTAGATCGTCCGTAGGTCTTGATACTTGTGCATTATATGTCGACCAATAAACCATGCTCGAGCTTGCCTATGATCATTTCGATGAACTTCCATTTCACAAGTATGTTCCTGTGTATACTTGCGAACTACAAAGAACTTGTTCGTATCCATTTTCGTTGCTCGCAAACACCAACGACAACTGTCATCGACGCAGACAATCGTCAACAATGACTTGTTTGATTTCTTAACTTTGAACTCAAAGTTGTATTTTAGTGCAATTCGATGCGCAACTTCCTACAAATCTTTCTTTGTTTCAAACAGTTGATCGATGTACAAATCCTAATCATTGAGAACCACACGTGAAGAATTAGATGACGGCCCACTCGTTCCAACCCTGAGGCTCCCACCCCACTCATATCTCTGACGGGATAAAGCAATACATCACCGTTTCTAAATTCGTTGTCATTCTCGCTATCGTGAGCTACCAACGGAATTAATGTAACAGTGAGATCACGATGAAGAACAACTGGCTCAAAAATAACCACATCATCCTCACGAGCTATCTCCACTGTGTCCCAAAAATCATTAGCATTGTGATCCCCTCCATTCGAATCTTCGTGTTCAACTTCGGCGACATCCTTCCTCACTAAAGTCACCCAAAGAGGAGTTGTGTACATTTTGTTCAATTCAAATAGATAATTCACTTCTTCATCACAAGTAACCTTCATATGTGGAATCGGAATAGATGAATCATCCTTGAATCGAAATCTCAGTTCCATATCGTACTGAGAGGGGTCGACATTCAGCTTGTTTTGTAAATCATGGTACATTCCCGCATATGTTGTACTCTCCGTTATGGAAATTGGAGTACCACCACGTTTATCGCTTGTCCATCTCCATACCCATTGATCTTTCTCATCCAATTCGAAGTCACCAAAGTAACAAACTGGCATTACAACCATATCTGCAAGAAGAAACATAATTTTTTTAAGAAAACACATAATAAAAAATTCGACTTTTAATAGGAATTTAAAAAAAAAAGGAAAAGAGCCAAAACAGAATTTTTTAAAGAAAATACATAGTCGAAAATTCGGCTTTTAACATTTATATAAAAAAAAAGGCAAAAAAACCGACTGTTTCAGATCTTAACTCTGTTAATAGCAGGCTATTAAAAGCCGGCATGGTTGTTTTTACAATCGACTATTATGACTGGTAACCATCTAAAACGGTTGTTTCAACCAGCTCTTTGCTAGCTAACGGTTGTTTTCACCAGATCTATTTCGTCTGAAAGATGCAGATGAATTTTTTTCTCGTTCATGTTTAAAAAAATTATAGATCTATTAAATTTTTTTATCTACATTAACTATCTATGTCGAAATAAATTTAACGATTAAAACGTATATTGATTTAACGAAAACGAAATTAAACATACGTAAATATACTTACCGATTCGAAGTGATTGATATAAAAAATTCAAGTTTTTGATAAATTTTTCAGATTTTAAGGTTGAAGCAGATGAAAGATGAGAGAGTTTTTATCTGTGTTGAAATAAACAGATAACAAAAGTTAGTTGATTTTGAAATTTTACGTAGGGAGTATTTGGTTTTTATTTGTTAACTAAATAGTAGTATTGTCTTTTAAACAAAACAATATTTTGTAATTGTTTTATATACTTAAGGGTGTTTTTGTCTTTTGCCATTAAATAGGCCATTGTGAAAATATGAATAAGTTGAAAAGTCAAAATGGAAATATGGCACTTTGATCGGGTCAATTTTAATAGTTAGAATCTTGTGGCTGCCTCTTTCTCCTCCAACCCGTTGTTGAAACTTGGTTCTTTGTGACCCATTCTCTCAGGAAAATGTTACTTTGCAATTATAGTGTTTTAATTCTTGTTATACAATTGATTAGAAACTGATTTATGTTCTTCAATCAATTGTAAGGTGCTTTAACTTCTACAGAATGTATGAGAAATGCGCTTGTTATCTAGTACACCAGAAGCAAAGTAAACGAACATGATGGAATGTAGAAGACAAAGATGAGGGAAAATAATTAATTCATTCTCACAAAAATATAGAGATACAAGGCTGAATATATATAGCCATGCTTGGATACATTTTCGAAGATACTTCTGACAACTATCCTACCAACCACAACTAAACCATGATGGTCAATACAATAACTTGTAGTAGGTGTAAACTAGTCTAATAATTCATCATTACATGTGTTGGACATTAATCAAAAATATTGTTGAGTGACAACAAAAATGTCACACATGGTTCATCACTCCTCCTTGACATTTTTGTTGGAAACACCAAGACATCTTCTTAGTGTTTCAAACTTGTCCTAGGGAAATGCTTTGGTGAAGATATCAGATTTTTGCTCCTCTGAACTACAGTGCCTCAATTCTATCTTCTTTATTTCTTGAGCTTCCCTAATGAAGTGGTACTTGGTTTTTATGTGTTTAGTCTTCCCATGGAACACTGGATTTTTCACAATTGCTATAGCTTATTGATTGTCAGACAGAATGGTAGTTGTTTCAGTTTGTTGGTGCCTCAGATCCTTTAGAATTTTCCTCAACCATATTGCTTTATTGGTTGCCTTTGTTGCTATTATATACTCTGCTTCAGCAGTGGATATTGCCACCATTTTTTGTTTGACTAAATTCTAGCAAACAAGACTTGAACCAACATAGAAAGCATACCCTGAAGTACTATTCATATCATCAACATATCCGGCCGAATCACTATCAGTGAAACCAAATAAAACCAGAGTTTCTGATATCTTGAAACTGATTCCTTCATATAGCCATACATTAGTACAAATTCAAAATGATTTTTAACTACTATTCTACCTAACTCCACTCTAGCCTTACTTGGCTGAACATATGGACATGTTGCAACACTAGCTTGCATGAATTATAAAACATAACTTAAGCTATCATAAGTTACAAAAATATATGTCAAGCTAAAGATAACAAAAAACAAATGGTTTGACAACAAAACTGTCACATATGACACGATTCATCACTCCTCCTTGATACTTTTGTTGGAAACACCAAGACCATCTCTTAATGTTTCAAACCTCTCCTTAGGCAAAGCTTTGGTGAAGATATCAGCAATTTGTTCTTCTGAGCTGCAATGCCTTAATTCCACTTCCTTCTTCTCTTGTGCTTCTCTTATGAAATGGTACTTGATATTTATGTGTTTAGTCTTTCCATGGAACACTGGATTCTTCACAATTGCTACAGCAGATTGGTTGTCACAAAGAATGGTAGTTGCCTCAGTTTGTTGGTGCCTCAAATCCTTCAGAATTTTTCTCAGCCATATTGCCTGATTGGTTGCCTCTGTTGCTGCTATATATTCTACTTTAGCTATTGATTGTGCCACCATCTTTTGTTTAATTGAATACCAGCAAATGAGGCTTGAACCAACATAGAAGGCATAGCCTAAAGTACTCTTTATGTCATCAGCAGAACCAGCCCAATCACTATCAGTAAAGCTTGTCAAAACCAAAGTTTCTAATCTCCTGAAACTGATTCCATAATCCTCTATTCCTCTGATGTACCTCAGCACTCTTTTTGCAGCTTGGAAGTGAATTTCACTTGGCTCTTGCCTGAATCTAGATAGCAGATTAACAGCAAACATTACATCTGGTCTTGTGGTTGTAAGGTAAAGCAAGCATCCAACCAAGCTCCTATATATCTTTTCATCAGTTTTCTTTGCACCATCATCTTTCATCAGCTTTGAATTTTGAACTAAAGGAGTGTTAACTGATTTGCAATTCTCCATATTGAACTTCTTTAACACTTCTTTAGCATACCTCTTCAATTGAGGCAACATTGCTTCCTGTGATTAGAAGGTTATCTACATAGAGTGAAATAATAAGCAAATCCTCATCCACTGGTTTGATATATAGTGTTTGTTCATTAACACTCTTGCTAAAACCAAGGCTACTGAGATGACTGTCAATTCTGCTATACCAACTCCTTGGCGCCTGCTTCAAGCCATATAAGGCTTTTCTCAGTAAATATACTTTATCTTCTTCTCCTTCTTTGGTAAAGCCTTCAGGTTGCTCAATGAAGATCTCCTCATTCAGATGCCCATTTAGGAAGGCAAATTTTACATCCAGCTAATATATTTTCCATTTTGATTGAGCAGCCATTGCAAATAAAACTCTTATAGTCTCAAGTCTAGCCACAGGTGCAAATGTATCAGTAAAGTCAATCCCAAATTGCTGAGAATAGCCTTTAACCACTAGCCTAGCCTTGTGTTTATTGATTGAGCCATCTGCATTTAACTTTGTTCTGAACACCTATTTGACTCCAATGATGTTCTTGTTTCTTGGTCTGTCAACAAGCAACCAAGTATCATTCTTTTCAATTGCTACTAGCTCAAGCTTCATAGCTTCCATCCATTCCTTAGAATGTGCTGCATCTTCATAGCTTGTTGGTTCCAGAATTGCAAAATTACAAGTGGCATAAATGTCTTGAAGTGATCTTGTTCTTAACACTTCATTTTCTGAATCTGATTCAGCTTCATTTTCCATTTCTACTTCATCATTACCAGCATCTTCCTTTTCATCATTACCAACATCTTCATTTTCATCATTACCAGCATCTTCATTTTGAGAAATCAACCTTGGAGCCTCAGTTCTATCCACAACATTTGACTCCCAATTCCATGAGGATTTTTCATCAAATCTGACATCCCTACTGGAAACAACTTTGCTGGTTTTAGGATCAAGAATCCTATAGCCCTTAGCATTATCACAATATCCAACTAGAACTCCAGCATCTGCTTTCTGACTAAGCTTATCTCTTTTAACATCAGGTATGTGCATGTAGCACACACTTCCAAACACCCTCAAGTGAGATATGTTAGGCTTAACTCCATACCAGGCCTCATAAGGAGTTAGTCTATCCAAGGCTTTAGTAGGAAGCCTATTCAGTAGATAAATTGAAGTGTTTACAGCTTCAGCCCATAAAACTTTAGGCACATTTTTCTCCAACAAAAGACATCTTGCCATCTCCATTGCAGTCTTGTTTTTTCTCTCACAAACTCCATTTTGTTGAGGAGAGTAGGGAATTGTTAACTGATGTTTGATTCCCACATCCTCACAAAAACTATTGAACTGGTTGCTGGTATATTCTACTCCATTATCAGTCTTAATGGCCTTGATTTTATAGTTGCTTTCATTCTCAATATAGCCCCTAAACTTATGAAAAACTGCAAACACTTCTAACTTTGCTTCGAGAAAATAAACCCAACATATTCTAGTGAGATCATCAATGAATATGATAAAATATCTACTACCATTCATTGATGGAATTTTCATAGGCCCACATATATCTGAATGCACCAGTTGAAGTTTAGTTTGAGCTCTTTTAGATTGGTTTTTGGGGAAATGGAGTCTAGCCTGCTTTCCTTTTTAACAGATTTCACAAACTCAGATATCATCACCTATCTTTGGCAGATTTTCAACTAACTCATGTTCATTCAAGAACTTAAGTGAGTTATAATTAACATGTCCAAGTCGTCTATGCCATTATTCAGAATCATTCTCAGTACATGTAAAGGCTTGCAAGTTCATATTTTTTCACTCCAATGGAAAACTTCTGTTTTTCATTTCAACTATTATCAATTCCATGTTGTTTTGATCCAAAATTGTGCAACTACTATCCTTAAATACTAAGGTATAGTTCTTCTCAATTAATTGACCAACACTTATCAAATTCTGATCAATATTTGGAACATACAAGACATCAGAAATGAACTTCTTACCTGATGGAGTCTGAACTGAGATTTTGCCAATACCCTTCACTCCCACATACTCTCCATTTCCAACCTTCACTCTTGATCTGTAGTTATCATTCATCTCAACAAAGATATCTGCATTTGATGACATGTGATGAGTGCAGCCACTATCAAGCAACCATGTTTGATTCTTACTACAGGCCATTTGATTCAGGGCTAAAAAAGGTGTTCTTCAGCCTGATCTTCAGCAACCTTTGCCTGTTGAATCTCCTTCTTTTCTTTTTAATTTTTGCAGACCCTTTCCATGTGTCCAAATTGCTTACATGCCCTGCATTGAACACCAGGCCTGAACCAACACCATTTGGGTGAATGGCCTTTCCTTTTGCAATGTGGACATGGAGGATACTTAGCATCCTTTCCTGAACTTTTAACTTGAGCTTCCTTCTTTTGGTTTTGTGGCTTCTTTCCACCAAAACTTGTTTGAGTTCTCTGCTTTCCTTTAGCAAATAGAGCACCTTCAACTTGCTCTTCTTGCCTGAACAATCTCCTTTGTTCTGTGGCATGAAGGGCATTCACAAGTTCAGCCAAAGAGATGCTAGCCAAGTCCCTTGAATCTTCAAGTGAAGAAATCTTGGATTCAAACTTCTCTGGTAGACTGATTAACACCTTCTCCACTACTCTCTTATCTGGCAAATCCTCTCCAAGCAATCTGATCTAGTTTACCACTTTCATTAACATGTCAGCAAAGTCTTTTACCACCTCAATTTCCTTCATTTTC
The DNA here is from genome assembly GCA_019097785.1 of Fraxinus excelsior. Classification (NCBI taxonomy): domain Eukaryota; kingdom Viridiplantae; phylum Streptophyta; class Magnoliopsida; order Lamiales; family Oleaceae; genus Fraxinus; species Fraxinus excelsior. The sequence goes on from JAGHKM010000045.1 coordinate 73,215, forward strand.
AAGGTCTCAAACTCCCTTCTCAAGTTGAGCACTTGCATCTGTCTAGTTCTCTCACTTCCTTGGAATTCCTCCTTGAGTCTATCCCAGGCTTCTTTTGTTGTTTCACAAGTCATTATCCTTGTGAAAATAGCATCTGAAATAGCAGACTGAATGCAGGAGAGAGCCTTGAACTTCTTGGCAACATCTTCACTGTGTTGTTTGATTTGAGCAACCGTGGGGTTAGCTCTCAATGGTGGAGGTTCAATGCCTGTCTCAGTTATCTCCCAAAGGTCATAAGCTTTGAGATAGGCCTTCATCTTTGCAGCCCAGAAGTTGTAATTTTCTCCATTGAAAGCTGAGGGTAGAGGTACTAAAAAAACCACTAGAAGCTATCACTCTCACTCACACGTGTGGCTAGTGAAAGTTCCTTATTTTCTCTCAAGATTGCTCAGAATGAAGGAAAAAACAAGGAGCTGAACTTACCAAATTTGCAAAGAGATTATCGGGTTTTACACAACATACCGAATTTGACACAACCTTATCAGTTTTAATGTTTATCGTATTTGGAGCTTCCTTACTGGTTTTGCTTATTTCTTATCCGATTCGATAGAAGCTTTCCGGTTTTGTTATTCCTTACCAGATTGGACAGTTTCTTCACCTCACCCTTCTCTTTCAAATTTTCAGCACTTTTTCGATCCTTCAAAGATCCTTGTAGCTCTGATGGAATGTAGAAGACAAAGAGGAGGGAAAATAATTAATTCATTCTCACAAAATTATAGAGATACATGGCTGAATGTATATAGCCATACTTGGATACATTTTCAAAGATACTTCTAACAACTATCCTACCAACCACAACTAAACCATGCTCGTCAATAGAATAACTTGTAATAGGTGTAAACTAGTCTAACAATTCATCATTACATGTGTTAGACATTAATAAAATATATTATTGAGTGACAACAAAAATGTCACACACAGTTCATCAGAACATCAAGATAAATTGTCAAAGTCCAGTAAGTATACAAACTTAGTCATATTCCTTTCCAAAGCTTGATCATTTATTTTCTGACAATTTCTCCATCTCTATTTCATCTTTTTAGTGAAAAATCATCTCATCAATTCAGCAATACAAAAGAATTCATTCCAGATCCCTGATATGAAAAGTGAATACAATTATTAAATGAAATTTGGCCTTTATGTATGAATCTCAACAATTTATGTATACTTCTTCTGTGGATGCCTAATGTGTAGTTATTTTTACCTGATTGACTGGATTCAAGGGAAATACAAGCAAATGATGGTGTGGCGGTAGGTCGATAACGGCTTTAACTATAGCTTAGGTTCTAAAGTGAGGTTTGAGCTCTTTTTCTTGTTTAGGATTTATTTTTTATGTCTTTTTAACAATTTTATTAGCAATTCCTCAATAAATGGTGTGGCATTGACTTCTTCCTTTTATCATGTTTTGATGGAATTCTCCTATTATTATGAGATAAATCAGCCAACTATCATTATATTATTATTGAAAGGATAATTTACAAAATACATCTAGAGTATATGGTGTATTTATATTGTACATACCACTCTAGCCACATGCTAGGCCTTGAATTTAATAAATTGACAAGATTTACATTTGATTATTAACCGTGTCATATGTGGCACTTTCGTCGTTGTCAAACCATTTGTTTTTGTTATCTTTAGCTTGAGAAATATTTTTGTAACTTATGATAGCTTAAGTTATGTTTTATAATTCATGCAAGTTGGTATCCTTTTAGAAAATGAATAAAACTACTTTCCCTCATCTTTGTCTCCTACATTCCATCAGTGGTATCAGAACTTTTCGAGGTCTTTGAAAAAGATGAAAAATACCAGCAAACACAAAGAGAAAACCAGTATGAAACCTTCATAAAAAACTGAGTGATTTTGGTAAGAAAGTGATATGGCTTCAAGTGGTTTTTCAGCCCATTTACCTTTAGAATTCATAGGAGAAAACTATGACTTCTGGTCTGCAAAATAGATGAAAGTTCTTCATGGAACTGGGAGTCAAATGCTGTGAATAAATCTAAGACTCCAAGACTGATTTCTCAAAATGAAGATGTTGGTAATGATGAAGAAGAAGTGGGAGATGAAGCTGAACCTAAGGGTGAATCAGATTCAGAAAATGAAGTGATAAGAACTAGATCACTTCTGGATATTTATGCCACGTGCAATTCTGCAATTATAGAACCTGCAACCTATAATGAAGTAGCTCATTCTAAAGATTGGATAGAAGCTATGAAGGAGGAACTTAAGGCAACTGAAAAGAATGACACTTGTGTTGACCTATGGTTGACTTCTCGTTTTGATTATCACAAACAAATTATGTTTATTACTAACAAATTGATTTCAAGTGTCCATAGTGATCATTGCACATGAATAAAATTGATGACACGAAGTTCGAGGCCAAGTAAATTTGGCAAAACCCGCGAAAAGGATATCTCAACGCAAATCGAGACACAAGTCGAAGTACCAATCAAGCAATGCACGTCAAATCATTCAAACTAAGTACTTAGACGTTTTACGACTACATGTAAAGGTAAAACATTTTAAATACTTGGCAATACATAAAAAATTCGCAATATATATTTTTAATATGACAAACACTTTGAAAAACATCTTAAAAATGTCCATCCAACACTTACATTTGAAAAATTTAAAAACGAGGACGGGCCAAAGAGGTCGTACCGGATGTCCGGTATGGAAAATATTTTGCCACAATGGTCATTTTAAAACGGTATTTTACCGGACGTCCGGTAAAGTGCGTCCGATAAGACAAAACTTTTGACCGTTTGAGAGCTATAAATACCTCACTATTCCTCCACTTGAACTAACTATTCTTGAGCATTAAAGTGAGACTTTTATTGATCCCAACTACCTTATTCTCCATCTTTAAGAAGATCAAAAGCATTAAATTCTTGAAAAACTTTTGAGTGATTAACTTTGTGAAAATCTTTAGTTCTTCAAGAAGTTTTTCATATCAACACTTTGAGCTAAACTCATTGCCATCTATTGAAGTGTTTGCCTCTTCTCTTCTTGTTATTAATCTTGATTCTATCATTCGATAAGAAGAGAAGATTTCACTTGTAAATTCATTTTGAATTGTGGGTCGAGTTGAGGTCCCGAAAAGCTCAACATTGTAAAAGGATCGGTGCTCCTTGGTTGTAAGTCACCGAAAGCATTGTAAAGGGTTGGATTGCACCACAAGTCAATCAACATAGTGAAAAAGGTCTTGCTCATGACGAAGAGCTTGGTAATGGGGGACGTAGATCATTACGTTGGATCGAACCTCCATATTATATCGTTTGCACTCTCTAACTCTTTTACTTAACGTTTCTTTACTTTGTGCAAACTTATTTCGATTATCTACGTGCCTATTTGTGTTTGATTTGTTTCATTATCATTTGTGTGATTATTAGATTAAAATCTTGTGTAGTTAATGAAAAAGTTTTAAAAACCAATTCACCCCCTTTTTGGTTAGCCAATCTTGGGGATGGCACACATTATAATTATTGGAAGGCTAGAATGATGATTTATGTTCAATCTATTGATTATAACATTTGGAAAATCATTGAATATGGTCCATATGTGCCCACAAAGACTATTAAAATAGATGGCAAACCCGATCAAAGTATTCCTAAATCTAGAGAGGAATATGATGAAGAAGATAGGAGAAAACTATCATTAAATGCTAAGGCCAAAAATTTACTTTATTGTGCTCTAGATAGAAATGAATTCAATAGAATTAGTACATGTGATTCGGCTCATGAAATTTGGCATGCTCTAGAAGTCACTCATGTTGGAACAAACAAGGTTAAGGAAACAAAAATAAATATGTTGGTTAAAGAATTTGAAAACTTCTTCATGAAACAAGATGAGCCTATTGTTGATATGATTACTCGTTTTACCGACATTGTGAATGGCCTAAAAGGCTTTGATCGAAAATATTCTAACGGTGAACTTGTGAGCAAAATGCTTAGGTCACTCTCGAAAGAATGGACTCCCATACGGATGCTCATAGAAAACACAAAGGATGTGAATTCATATCCTTTAGAAGAATTGTATGGAACCTTGATGACCTATGAGCTCAACAATGCCGAAATCAAAGAAAAGACAAGGAAGAGCAAAGATGAATCAAAAGAAGTTCCCAAGAGACAAATAGCCCTAAAATCGACAATTGATGAAGAACCATCAACAAGCAACATGAGCGATGAAGAGCTCGATGATCTAGTACTTCTTGTCAAGAAATGGAGAGGGTTTCGAAACAACAAGAAGTTTCAAAGAAAAGATGACAAAGGAGAAGAAAAGAACAAGAAAATCATTTGCTATGAATGTGACAAACCCGGTCACAAAAGAACCGAGTGCCCAAACAAAAGGAAAAGCTTCAAGAAAAAGGCACTTCAAGCTACTTGGGATGATAGTGACGATGAAGATCAAAATGAAATCGCTAACATGTGCTTCATGGCCGTCGAAAATGAGGTAAGTACAAAAGAATTTTCTTATGATGAATTGCTAGAAGATTTTGAAAAGCTTGCCTTGAGTCATTCCATTCTTAAAAAGAAAAATTCTCTATTGAAAGATGAATTAAAGAAAACCTTGATTATGAATTGTTGACTAAGGAAAATATTTCTCTAAAAGAAAAGGTTGAGGATTTGACAAAAATAATTTATAAATTCACTGAGGGAAAGAAAAATTTTGACTTGATGCTCGGAAACCAAAAATGTGTATTTGACAAAGGGAGAATCGGATTCAAACCTTTTTTAAAACAAAAATCTCTTAAAAATATGTTTGTTAAAGCTTCAAACACCACTTGTACTTTTTGTAATAGAATTGGACATTTTTTTTAATTGTTTAGCTAAAAAGAAACTATACTTTGAAAACAAAAATAAGTGGATCAAGGAGTCATCAAAAACTAACTATCAAGGACCCAAGTTTGTATGTGTACCAAAAAAAAAAATTAAATTATTTTTGTAG